>JAGDQP010003690.1:53923-91543 GCA_022664845.1 Lepisma saccharinum
ACAGAAATATATGAAAGTAACAATAGAATATTGTATTGTCACCCGACTTACGTTGTTGTGGAAAATTTCATTATTTTGTGACGTTCGGAAATGAGTTAAATAACGTTGCAAGATTTGATGGAAGCCACGAAACATTGTGAAGTAAAGAAAAAATGAACTAGGTAGTACACGTATGCATAATACAAGGTCGGTCATAAGAACATTATTGAAAGTTGGAAAGTTCTAGATGTGCTTAACAACGTTAATAAAGACTATTTCCGCTTGAATTAGATCTATAGAAACACAAAGTTACTTCCAATGATAATGGCAAGCAAAAATAATTGTTATTCATGTTGTTGGTTAAGACAAATATTGCTCCGAAATTCACAGTTTTGTCCCGTGTCTGAAGGAAATCATGAAAGTTTCACAATAACATTTTGGTTGTGAGGCTGACAATGTGCGTTGGATAATCTTGGCTAATCTTAGATAGAAGACTTGGCCTAATTTATTTTCATTTACGAAATCATATCAGCATTTAAAAAAAAAAGTATTTATATTTCTCTACGAACTTCTTACCCGTCACTCATTTATTGTTTAAGCTGTAGCTAGTTCCTTCCAGAAACCTGCAAGACAAAAGAAAAACTTCAATTAGTGTCTTACAATTAAGTCGTGTGTGATATATCACCGATTAATAAGAAATGACAATTTTTCTTTTATGATATTCCAATTTGAAATTAAGACTTAAAAAAAGAAATACAAATTCATTTACAAATTGTAATACTATGTATGAGCCACTAGATGTCACTAATAACCAATGTTTCTTTCAGAGGGGTGATCGCCATATTTGTAGTTTTCAAAATGCCAACAATACGTGACGATAAATTCTATATTTTAATAAAATATAACAATGTATGCCTAAACTGAAATAGTTCAACTAATAAAGGAAAATGACAAAGACAGATATGATGGTCCATTCTTAAACTGATTGTTTCTCTCTCAAATAATGAATCGGGAATCAACAGGTGTTTTTCTTTTCAGAAATGTACAGCATATACTTAAAATTCAGACATGTTATAAACTTATAGGAGTAGAACATACTCGATCTAATAGACTCACAGACAGTACTGAAAGCACTGGGAGACCAGCATTTCAACATAGACTACTGTTATTGTGTGAAAACTTGACTGCAGCAGGCATTTTTGGTGAAAAACAGGTAAAGTGCTTTTCCTAATCGATTTTGCTGTGTTAAACTTAAATATGGTGTTTACCACGCTGGTATCTGCCGTTTCCATGCTGTAGGTGAGAAAAACAAAATGGCGGCTAAAATGTGAGAAATTTTATTCTCTGCGTATATGAAGAATTAAAGTACTTGTAATGTACTAAAAAAAACGTTGTTACGTTAAATATGTAGTTATTCCTTAAATTTGAATAAATATATAGGTCGTATTTTATATGTTTTCGACATTATATTTATCTATTTTGATAAAAATAAGAGATTCCTATATCCAAAATTTTCAGAGTTTAGATACGTATCCTGCAGGTACATATTAGATTCTGAAGACGAAAAATGTTACAGTCATGGACTGTTAATAAGGTATTTAAAACACAAGCATTCCATTACGTCTTCTTAACACTTTCAATCCATAACCACCTCTATAAAATAATTTAGTGCTCGAAGATCCACTTAATCATTCATACAGTCTCTTTAAGTAACTCTGCATTTGCATATTGAAATACACTTCAACTTTCCTTTCTTGCAAATGCAGTTATTAGATTTGCATCCAGTAGAACAGCCACATGAAATTATTTCTACACAGGAACTTGGCATGGATGTAAGGACAGTAATCTTAGCGCAAGTTTTGCATCATCCATGTTCCAATCCATTTCCTCAGGTGATGGTAAGTTGGGAAAGTTGGATATCGCCTGTCTCCAAACCATTGCTTGGTAATGTGCTCTTTGTATGTGGGATGTTATGGCATCACTTGTTGTAGGAAGGGCATCAGGAGCTTGATATTCATGAAACAAAGCTACTCTTCCCTCATCACAAGTCTCTTGCTTTTGAAGGTAATAAATTCTACGTACAAACTTTTCTGCTGATTTAAATGTTTCTTCCTGAAGTGAAGCTTTACTAAGGTTTTGCAGAAGCTGGTAATTTTGACAATGTTTTCCACGTTTTCTTCTTACCATGACCAGCAATGTGGGAAACAGCATCGCAGCCTGTAATGACACGGAATGGAATTATACAACTGAGATCTTTTACCACAATGGACAACTTCTCACAAAGTGTATGAATAGGTATGTACTTTGGTTTCGCTGCTGTGCCCATTTTTAGCCACAGTTCTTTGCAATTTATTTTATTGTAATGCGCTATTAAAAGTACTAAAACATCGGTATATCGTGCTGAGACAACAACAATATCAGCCTGAGTATGTAGACAATGTAAAACAATTCTTGTATCTGCTTCTTCATGTTCGGCAACTAAGGAACTTGTATCCACATTTACGTATGAAGATTTCACCGTGCCGCCTTCTTCAAATCCTCCACAAACAATAATGGTTTTGTTTCCAGGAGCTTAAATAATTAGCTCCTCTGAAAGCAAGCGGACAAGTTCAGCCTTATTTTCTGGAAGTGACAAAAATCTTTCGCAGCTATTAGGTACAGGGATGTTTCTGTTTTCAACCGATCTTCTAATGGGCGTAATTCCTTTGAAGCGTTTATGTCTTGTTTATTCTTTTATGGATTGTGATCTATAACTATCAAATACAATCTCCACTCTGCCGAAAGTGTCACCAAGATGAAGTACATAATTTACAAAACAGTCCGCCACATCACCGAAAGTTTTGCACTACTTGGTTTCCCTATAGTCATCAAAGAAGCTAAACCATCTACTATAAGACACGTGTTACCTTCTAAAGTCACATTTGGTCAATATATCTGTAAGAGCTGCCTTCTTTCCAGTTCTGAGATCTCCATTTAATTCTGCGATAGAAATGGGCACTGGCAATAACTCATGTTGTAATATTTTTTGCAGATTCACTACCCTACCTGCTTGATACGCCATAATTAAGAGGTGCAAAATACTTCTGTCACTTTTTAACACAACGTTATTAAGTTTGGGTTGTTTAACAGTATAAAGAGAAGCGAATGTTAGTGCTTTGGCTTTCTTCAGTGGAGAGTAGAAACTCTCATGAGAAGGATTTTCTTTTGGTAGGATTAGTCTTTTTCTAACAAATTCTAACATTTGATATTGACCTGATTTCTCGGCGTTGAGTAATGAATCTTGAATTTCAGGCGTTGCCATGTCCATTGTTGAAAGGGCGTGAAGGTCGGATTTAGATGAATCTTCCGAGAAGACATGTAACTTTCCCATCGTTTGAAAAGTTCTACTTTCATCAGAATGATCTCTCATTTGCCTTGCTTTAGTAAATTCGTTTTGAGTCATTTGATCATCAAGTCCAAGAGAAAACATTTCTCTTGTCTGGGATGCTATTTGTGCACGTAAATTATACGATAAGAACCACCTACACAATGCTGAATATGACTTTATAATTCCAATAATGCCTCCCCCTCTTTACCCTGTTGCATTAAGCCATTCTTGGATGTGATCTGGATCAACTTCATTGAAGTTTCCATTTCAACCTTTAACAACCTAATTTCCATGTTTAAATTCTTGCAGTACCTCTTGAGGAAGATTATGTATCTTTGCAATATATATAACTCCAAATCTTGCGTAGTTAGTGTGGTCGTATCTGAAGAAAAATGGTAACATCTTAAATGCATATATGTATAAATCCCATATTACATCCATTTCAGCTCTTATGAAAAGTAGAAGAATACAAACCATGTCCACAGTTCGGTTTATCACTTGTGAAGTCACGAAGAATCTGGACAGTATGCTATGGAAATTAATTGTTCCTAATGAATCTATAAGACTACCAAAATCATGATCTGTTGTCTCATCCATACAATTTAACAAGTACTGACCGAGTTCATTATCATGTTCTTGGATGTAATTAAGAAGTTTTGGAAGGAGGAGTTGCCACAAAGCTTGCATCGTGATTTTGTGAGCTCTAACTCTTTTGGCATAATCTTTCCCAGTAGCACATTTGTAGCTGTGGTTTGACTAAAGAGATTGCTTTCCACCCACATTTGGGACAATCCAGAATCAGGCATGTGCTGTCGTATTGCTTTCAACAAGTTCATACAAATATGGAGACTTCGTAGTCGGGGATATTTTTGTATTCTTCCTTCTTTAACTTCAATTTCATAAGATGCGGAAAGGGCCTGATCAACAGTCAATATTATATATTTCTGCTCGCACAATCCTGCAATATGTGCAATTTTTTTCACAACTGTGTTCAAAGTATCAATGTGATGAACTGCTTCTTGAATAATAGGGAAGTCCCCAACAGTTGATACTTCATGATTATTATGGCTAAGATTAACATTAAAAACAGTCCAGTTTATTTTTGAATTTGTATTTTGCCTCTGTATAAAGAAAGCTATATCTGTTGCCAGTGCCTTCAATATTTATGAGGAGTTGTTATTTGCAATAAGCCATTCTTCTTGAATATTTTCACTGAAGAATGGATCGCTAGAGGGTCCTTAATATTGGCAGGATAAATAGCTGATATCTCATCTGGAACAGACAACGTTGTATGTTTGCTTCGTACTACATCACTAAGAATAATGCTGGGCGGACCTCTTTGCCAAACAGCACACTGTGTTGCATGAAATGCATTTTCTCCATCGAGTGTTCTATCGTTAATGGCAACGTTGTCAGCAGTAAAATGTAAGAATTTTCCTTTAGCTATATTTGGTGGCATGACTGTTCCAGTTTCAGAGTCAGTTGAACCTAATGTGCTTTCTGCTAACGCTGTATCTAATTTAAGGATGTCTTTATATCCATTGATATGACCAGCTTTGTGAAATAATTCCACTGTTTGGATCTTGTAGTCTGATGTGGAGTGCTTCCAAGCCCGACATGTTTAGGTGTCCATCCTTTCCCACCACCAACACTATAAATTACATCTTGAGCAATACTAAGGGACCTAGAAAGTACGAGAAATTCTTGTGGTTGTTCCACTTAAGACACGTTTGATTCATTGTTTTCATCATCATCATCATTATCATGTTCATTTCTGCTTATTTCTCCAGAACTCTCTATGAACGACTGACCACCTAAAAGAATTTGCAAGAAAACGTACATACTATTAGGTACACATGCTTCTTTTGTTACACTTGCACCATTGTATACAGGATGAGAGAGTATGTCTGATCTAAGTTTTAGTGATACATGCACCTTTGATAATCATCCTCATTATCAGGTTTGTAAGTTGGTATTGTAAACTGAAAATCATCCTGCTGTGACTCTATCAGATTAGTAATGGCCAGATGGCGGAACTTAATTGGTACAAGTAGAGTTTGTCTTTCTGCTGCTGGTTGATCATAAAGCACAATACATTCGTAGATATCATCAACGAAGAGAGTGAGCTTTTCTTTGAATGTTTGTAATCTTATAAGAAATGAGTTTGGCACCGGCTGTCAAGTTTCTTCTGCCAGTTAGCAGTAACGATCTCTCACTTCCCATAGTTTAAGTACATGACTTTGTTTAGCACAGGTCTTCAGTTCGTCACTAAGCCACACTAACACTCTATCACTCGCTCCACAATCATTTTTTTTGTTTTGGAAGTGTTCTTGAAAAATCGTTTGTAACAATTTTGGTGGTACTTACTTATCTTCTGCTGCTATGAGATCACTTACGAGAGAGAATCTGATACGTAACGTAGGATGATATTTCGCTAACTCAAGTATTCTGTTACTTGTATTAAATGTGTTTAGGATCCTGGCATAACATACAGTTTCTCCAGTTCATGGGATGAGTAGAACTTCGTAACTCTGAATCACTTCGAGAATATTCAACACTTGACTTACTCGTTGATGGAAGTTCTTCTGAAAGTTTTTTCTTCAACCTGTTTCTTTTATATTTGTCTGTGAATTAAGCATAGCAATATTTATGCCAAATCAATGACTGATTACGTTTAGATTGCACAGAATTACTTACACGTTCAATTACTTCACATTTGGAGTCCTTTAGTTCACGTCTAGCAGTTGCTGCCGCAAGTAATGCACACAATTTTTTCTCACTTGTATTGAAAATAGTAGATTTGATTGAAATCGCTGCAGGTGTTCCTGAGTTAAGCTGCAACATACAAATCCTTTCAGCCGTTCTAGTTCCATTAATAGCCTGTACCAAGCGCTTAACCCCCCACCCCCACCTCAACTTTTTTCGTTTTTTGAAGGTTCAGGGAAGTCTTAGGCTACTATCACAATTTTGGAAAGTGAGCAGGATATAATTGAAGTAATTCTGTGATCTGAAATGATCAGTAAACAAGTTATTTTTCCGCCCAGATATTTGACTGTCAGTAAATTGTGACGCCATAGGCTTGGCAATCAAATATCTGGGCGAAAAATAAGTTGTTTACACCACTGATCATTTCAGATCAAAGAATTACTTAAATTCGATCCTGTCTACTTTCCAAAACTGTGATAAGAACTCCCTCATCTATCTCCAGCTAGTACTTGATAAGCCAAACATAAATATTGCGCAACGTGAGAATTGAATTAAGTCGTCCTTCTGTCAACATTAGAGTTATTTTTGGATAGTAATTTATTAAGACATTTCTGAGTAAAATAAAAACAAAATGTTGCCGGAATTGTGTAATAATTTGTATATTTTCTGGATTTGGGGGAAAACTTAGAAGAATATGCACTAATCTGATCTTGGATTTTTCAGCAGGTTGTGCCAGTATTGTTATAGTCTATAAATGGAATTTAGAATCGATTATATGCTAGAAGAGAGGGAACCGGTGTGGTAAGTTCGTTCCAGTTGCGTGTGTCGATGCCTATGTTTGTTTACATGTTTGAGTTCCAATGTATTTGTTATACTTTTATGAATCTGTTTATTATTGAATGATTCTGTGTGAAATGATTTTGATTTTCTTTTGTTCGGAGTTTTAGATTGCTTAAGATTAGAAATCATCTTTTGAATAAAATTTAAAAGAATTGTTTTCAAAAATTGAAGTCTAGTTTTAAATATTTAAATGTTTGTGTAATTTGCTTTATGAAATCAAATTATGATAATTAAAAAGTAACTGATATCAATTTTATTAGTGACTTTTGAATTGACCTGATTAAATTATGAAATGAAATAATGAAAGAGTAGTTATTTTGTCAGGTTTCTTCAGAATTAGATTAGCTTTGAATTGGTTAAAAAAATTAATGAATTATTGGAACATTTCTAATTAAAAATCTTTTAAATTTAAATTTTGTCATTGGAACTTTTTTTTGCAGATCAGTCCTATCCAATTAATTTTGTGCTAAAGTGTAGAAATTTTTATGTGTGTACTGATTACTTGATGGTAATGACTGTTGTATAATTGTAGTTTCTTTTTTATTATTTGTCTATGGATGAGTACCTCTTAAGAATATGATTAGATAAGAATGGACTGCGGTCTATGGAAGAAGCATTGGTGAAAATATGGATCCAGTTATTGAAAGAAAAATCGTATTTGTGATTTAATGTATTTTATTTTATTTTCTGGTGGTGAAGACAATCTTTGTAGCGATCAAAGAACTTTTCTCGCTCCAAAATATGTTTTTTCTTATATTTTTGATAGGCCTCCCACGATATATTTTTTTCCAAATAAGACTTTCTCTCATAATATGCTTAAATAATTTTAAAAAAGATCTGGCAGTATTGCGCTACACTAGCGCCATCGATTTTGGTCGACGAAGGACAGAATTAAAGACACCATACTGCTAGAAGTTATGGAAGTAAACTATTACATCAAACCTTCACAATCTAAAATGGCGATTGGAAAGTGTTCCAAAACCTGTAATCATATTATACCGAAATGAATAAGATTCATAAAATCAGTCAACTAAAAATGGTGTTCTTCGATATAAGCTGCCATAAAAGGGTACGATTGGTTTCGCGTTCCGGATAGAAGCACGTGATTGAAGGTGACGGTGGAATGACGTACTTTGGAAAAGTAAATAAACTATGAGATTGGCTTCGTAGTATAAAATGGTTAAATCAGGATTCAGAATTTAAATTTAAATAAGACTTGAGTTACAAACTAAAATATGGATTTAAAAAGGTGAGTTCTGAAGCTTTTAACCTTCTTAAAGTAATGTGATTGTAGGAAGTTTGTTTGAGTAGTTTTGCTATTAAATTTAGCAGTAAATAAATTTTGCATTTAAATCCTACAATTTATTAAGTAAAGTCGTTTAGGACCAGTAACTTTAATAATTATTTAGCTTTTGTCTAAACAAAAGTGAAGTTTAGGAGCTAACTAAAGTATGCTATAAATTTAGTGACTTCTAAGGTTTTAAATCATGGTACTGATTCATTAAATATGTAAAAGAAATTTAGGAATATTTGCAATTTTGTATTTCGAGTTTCGGCATTGTTGTTTAGTTTTAAAAAGTCAGGTTAGTGTAGGTGTTCGTTTGGTTCTAATTGGTCCTTGTGTTAAAGTTAGGCGTCCAGAAAGTTTTTGTGCTTGGGATAGAATCTTGTGTGTTAATGTAATTGGAATAATCCTAATTATTTGTCGTATCGTGTTTGAGCTTTAAAAAGGTCAGGTTAGATTCACGTAAAGCGGAATAGTTTTTTTGTTATTGTTTAGTATGTATTTTTGATGGGTGTGTTGAGAGTGAATGGCCGTTCAAACGTGATAGGTCGATATCTTCAGTTTTTAAGTCTATGTTTAATTTTGGTGAACCTGATTACTACTGGGGTCTTTCCTTGTGGGTCGAAATTAAGTGATCATTTAGAGTGGGTGGAAATTGCCAGTGGTTCGAGAGTGATTTTCGAATTAATTATAAATGTTCATCCTGGGTATTGGTTTGGTTTTGTGCGCGAAATTGTCGAGTGAGCGAAGAAAGGTCGTCGTGGTTTAAACATGGAGTTTCAGTTTTTGTTTGGATTTGTGGTGTAAGGTTAGTACTGACGCTTATGTGAAAGCGTGACATTGGTTTAGTTCAGAGTTGGTTAAGTGGAATGTTGAGAAAGCGATGATGAGTTGGTTTCTAAAGTCGGGTTAGATACTCTTGTGGTTGCAAAGGAGATTGCAAATATTCTTTTTAAATAAAATTGTGAGTTCAAAATAAAAAAGTAACTTGAAACTGAAATATTAAATTAAATTGCTATGGAAAGTTAGTGAGATTGTTTAGTTGAATCTGATTCTCTGCATTAAGTTTCGGCGTGATAAATCGGAATTGTATAACATGGTTAAATAACCCAAGTATTGTAGTCTTGAATAAAAAGGTCCAAGTTCAGACTAAATTAAATAATTTTGATAATTAAACAAATGGAGTGAGTTTCGTTCTCTCTAGTTTTGGGAATCCCCCCCCCCCCCCCCGTCTAAAATTAAAATTGATTGAATCTCAACGAAAATTTTAGAGATTATCACTGACCTAAATTGGTTTTGAAAAAATAGAGCATTTGATGAATCTCGTCCTCGTTTCGTTCCTAGAGTTAAGTTTTTTTTTAATTTGAAACAAAATTTTTCAAGATATTTCAATTTTCTCTTTTCTGATTAAGTTTAATGTTATTAATTGTTCTTTGTGTTTATGGCGTCGGAAGAATACTATATTCAGGGACTCTGTGAATTATATTTTAATATGAAAAGTTTGATTTGTTGTAAAATTGGAATATTATTGAGAGGACCCGGAATTGTTCTATGATATTTACCAAGAATAGTTCAATGTATTCTGATGGATCAATTGGACATTTATGTTAATAAAATGTCACCCAATGGAGCCAGGTTTTAATTTTTTAGAGTCTTGCTCTCAGGTTAGTATTATTGACAATCGTCATTAAAGTTTCCATAATGCCATTAAGGCATCTTGGCCTCAGTTCACTATTTGTTTGTTTCTTTCTTTACTGTTTCTTGCGTCCGAGATTCTGGTGCGAGATTATTTGTGGCAAACACAGAAAAGTTCAATGGATATACAAAATGATGATAAAATAAGCACAACTTGCAACGCCTCTTTCTAACTTTCAATTGAGGCAAAACTTTGGTTCTGAAAAATGAAAATGGAAAGTAAAAGAGTATTTCTGTTTTCCAGATTAAGATCCAGGACACACATGATGCCAATGTCATTTATCCAAAGTTCACTTAAAGCTATCGTCACTTGTTACTAGGTTATACCAGAAGCTTTTTGTGGTGTCCATTTCCTATTTTATGAATGCAAAAAGTACGAAACAGATTAATGAAATGAGTTCAAGTTTATGTAAAGAAGCAACTTTGGCTCAAGCCGAATAGGTAATGATGAAGAATTGGTGGAATGAAGAGAGTTGGAGGAAACAGGAGAACTGCGAGAAAATCCACCCATACGGTTTTGTTTTTAGTTCAACAAAAAGCCCGGATGCCACAAGCCGGTTTCAAATCGAGGACCGCACGCACCAGAGATGAGTGCTGTACCACTGATCCACTGCGGCCCCACTAAGTTAAGAATTTTGCAAAGAATACAGTAGTGTTGGCCACGAGACGAGATCTTAGCTGTTTCGTTTCTAAAATGTCTTGTCCAGCGAATGTCTCGTCTCGAAATGATATGATGTATATTTTACATTACGAGAGCTCTGTCTCGTCTCGATTTGTATATTTATTTCTCTGTCTCGTCTCGTCTTGTTGCAACACTAGAATACAGAAACAACATGTTCTAATAAAGGAGCACTAAATATAGTTCATGATAACATTTACGATACTTGCTGCGAAGAAGTGGAATCAGCGCATTAATATACGTGTTCAAAGCAAATAATTTCGTAAGATTGGAAGAATCTCTAAGGCTACTTGACCAAAAGGAATTTCCAGATCAAAAGCATTAAAGGATATATTTTTCGAAAGAAACGCCGAAAGTTTTTGAACTAAATCAAACACTGGATAAAAATACAACTGAAAATAAAAATCATAACATATGCCTTCAAAAATATAAGACCTGAAAAATTAATCAAAGATGATGAACGGTAGTGGATCACAAACTCTGCAGCAGAAATATCAAAGGAGTGAGATCGCTCTGCTAAGACAAATAGGATCAGATTATACTAATATAAATGCAGCTTTCCGGCTATACGTTACACTACAAAGAAATGGCTGGGTTAATCCAACACCTTTAGGTGTCGAAGAACAACCACCACATTTTTTGTGTTAAATCAACACAAAACACGGAGTTGATTTCTGTGATTCAACCGAATAGATGTGTTATCAATGTTGATTCAACACATTCAAGGATGTCACTCTATCACTGTCACAGCGTTGAAGCATCGATATCAATACTGTTTTTTTTCTGTTGATTTAACACTAAAAAGTAGTGATCGCTCTGGAACACCGCAAAGTGTTAAACTAACAAAGCACAAAATATCGTTCGAACAAAATACCGATCACATAGTAGGCCGGTAAGAAATATACATCGACCACCACCCATCTACCTGGGCCAAAGATGCCCAGAGGTTATAAATCAATTACATTTGTTCAATTTAATCTGCGTTAATTATGAAGCTAATTAAAACCTAGTCTTCCACTGAAATACGGCTGGTTTTCTAGCCTTCCATACAGCATTTGCGCGATCCATACTGTCCGCGCTGCATTAGTACAGAAAAGGACTCCGTGGCATAATTAGCCCTACGTGGTTCCTTATAGAGACTGCACGTTCCTACGAGGTCTTGCACGTAGTTCCTTATAGAGATTGAAACAGATAAATACAACTTTTAAAAATTGCCCTGGGACCGCCAAGGCTGAAGTACTAACGATTTTCTAAGTCAATGCTTACCTGACGTCTTTTGTGATTCGATGAACAACCAAGGACGAATAATATTAAAATTGTTCTCACTTTTGTACAGTATAAAAGAACAATCCTTCAAGTTATCAGTGGTTACCAAGGAATAACAGGAAAAGTGGATAAGATATATTTACGTCATGACCCAAATGATTAGATATATAAATAAAATTAGATTGTCTCTTGAATGGAATTGCAATGTTAAGAAATAGTAATTGCATAAAACGATAACTGAATGATTCATAAAAAATTTATAAGAACAAATACCTTATTGTCTTCAAAATAGTTTGCCTAAGCAGGGAAAATATATGTATTCGATGAAACTGCTCACTAAAAACATACGTTGGAAACAATAATGAAAGTTTATAAGGAAGATATTCCTTCAGATGTTTAAAAAAAAATATTTTTGGGCCATTTTAGTAGCTCATGGTTTCGGTTCGCAACGATTCCACTAGCTGTTAAATTTCTAAAATCCACACGCATCCACGGATTCGAACCTAGAATCTTGGATTGAATTTGAATTTTATTTATGGCCTTTAGGCATCAAAGTCTCAGGTCGGGATACGGGAAGGGATAGGATGCACGAATGTGGCTAAGTTGAAGGTACCATCCGGGCATTTGCCCGGTGTGACTGAAGAAAAACCCTGGTAAAGGCTCAGTCAGGATGGGTCTGTAGAACCGTGGAATCACTGATCTGACGCTTCAAACCATATGACTGCCCCGGTCGGAATAAAATCTTAAAGTGTTACATGTGTTTATTTTCTGTGTGCTTGACAGGCAAATTTAACATAATCGCCTGAGAAATGATGACTCTTGGCGAGCATTCTTTCGGTGACAAGGAAGAGGAAAGTATTGGTCAGGGTCTTAGTATACTATTCCTACGTTCCCTGATGGAACTAAGAGAAATACTCCAAAATATGTGTCACAATGGCCGCCAGCCTGTTTGCCTCCTCTGTACCGTTCCTAAGTTCGCAATGGTATAACCATTAGATAAACACGATGATGGGTAATCAAGGAACAGAAGCAAGAATGTAGATCAGCATGAGATGCTACCACAAATATAATAATAATTCACAGTCATATTCAATCTATTACTCGATGAGATCTCTCCCGGAGCGAGGGGTTGATCTACTGCTCCCACAATGACCAAATGTTGGGAGTCGATAGTCGACGGTCTCAACTGTAATCACCAATGTCTTTTATTCACAGCAGGTCCCAATTTCATAACGATGCTGGATGGGCACCGTTCCAAGCTCTCTCACATTGGAAAACATCCCTTGGCAGAGCCAGGAATCGAACCCGGGACCCCACGATCAGTAGTCAATGACGGTAACACTAGACCAGCGGGGCGGTCACCACATGTGTGTTTGAGAGAGGGAGAAAGAGAGAGAGAAAGAGAGGTGGATCTTTAAAATTTACATTTATGTTTGTTTTTGTACTGTCCATTTTCGAAATGTCAAGAACGTTGTCCTTCGACTGTGATTCAGGCAGCCCAATGAGTGAACTTGTTACAGATCCAGAACTTTCTTTAGCGGCCCATAACGGTAATTTGCATATTTATGAATCTTTATCAATGAGGATTTTAAGAGGATGTTACGCTCAGCCACATTCAAACATAAATTAACATTAATGAAGAAATAATGTCAATTATGACACCCCTGTTTCAAGAACGTAAACATATTTAATCTTAACCAAACGCTTTTGTGAGCAATATAGAACTCCAGAGACGTAATGCTTATCAACGATCTTCCCGTACTTATCCATAAGCAGTTCAGTGCTCTAACATTGAACAACATGATTGAACATAACTGGAAAATAGCTGCTTTCCCCGTTAACTGTGATTTCTTCGATGCTCCAGACAATGCTCTCAGGAAAACTGAAGATTCGAGTTGCTCAAATCCCAAATGCACAAATGAATCATCCATCCAATATGTGGTTATTGTCGTGTATATTTATGCTTAAAAGATTGGTTCATCAAGACTCGTATAAGTACCGCTATGGGCAGCTCAAAGTAATACCATGAACACTGTGTGCAGCAGCATAGTGCGTCTTAATGAATATTTTATCAATCTCCGTTCGGGGGTTAGCGAATGGGCCTTGACCAAGTAACACTCGTTATGCCTCCTCTTTGATGTTGCAAGAAAATTTAAAGGTGAAAAGAATTTCTAATTGAAAGGAAAATAAAATCAGGACGAGTTCTTTGTTACAGTGGTGTCATAATTCATATTATTCCTTCATTAATTATGTTTGAATGTGTCCCAGCGTAACATCCGTTACGATGGAATCCCTGATTTAAGAAGACTCATAAATATAGAAGTAACCGCTATAGGCCGCTAAAATTAGTACAATACACATTAGGACCAGCAAAAATTTCCATTTTGTTCAATATTTAACAAATATCTGTCAGGCAATTCGCGAATGTACCTTGTGAGACGAAGTCTAATTTGAGTAGTGTCTCAATACAGTAATTCCTACTAAAGCGGGGCTATTCTCGCGCAGGCGCATTATTACTGAAACAGTAAATATTACTCCTTAATTGTAAATAAGACTAACAAGCGGCTGAGACCAATTTTTGGCTCCAATATTTTCATATTTCTTTTAACTTTTCTTATTTGTTACATCGAACTGGAGTGAAAGTGCTGTTTATATTTCTGTTATTTTGGATGGTCAGTCTTCGTGTTTCATGTTCCACGCAGTACAACAGCGAGGGTCACTTGAGAGCCTCCAAATATTTATGGACATATATCTGTCACATAAGTCCACCGGGGGGGCTGGGGAAGTGAAAATACATGCCTAACTGAAAATATGTTTGGGCAGAAGAACTGAAAATATGTTTTATCAAATCGTAAATAATACAGGATAATAATAATACACATGAGCCTGAAATACATTATTTTTATTTTCACGTAAGTACGTTTTAATTGAAAAAATAATAATTTGTTTTCCTTTTCTTTTTTCCTTCGTCTCTGGATTCACTGGTTCATTTATTTCCTCAAATGTTTCGTAGAATATTCATGCTTGAACGCCAGAAGTCGGCACCAACAATGCAACCACCGCCCCTCATCGAATTGAGAATTTTCATTGTTATTAAGAGTAAAATATTAATAAGATAGTTAATTAAAATGCAAAACTGTTAGGTGGTTGCCGTGATTCCGGGCAATTTATGGTGGAAATTAAAGCAGCAATTACGTCACAAGGAATCACCGGTATTTTTGCCTTTAAATCATATTTTACATCACTCCTTTCCGAAACTATTTGTCCTGACATAAATGCCAATTGAAAGCCTACTCGCGCACCTCACGGTGCACAAGTTCGATACCACCGTGAATCGTGATCATGCAGCTGATTTCCAAGTGCCAATTTGTCGTATTGGTAGCATATATATATGCATTTTAGAAAATTTAATAAAATTAGTGACCAATTGTACGTGTAAGTTAGGTAAGTCAGGTTAGTTGTTTTTTTCACATTCGATTAAATCGTTCTTTTTCAAGCTTTCGAAAATAAGACTTTCTACGTTCAGACGCTAGTCTAATTTGAGGTTCGAGATAGTGGTAACGAAATCAAGCAAATTCTGAAAAGTGTATACAAAAAGGACAAAACTTACCGATATAAATCATGCCTTTTGCATTCAACAAATTTTAACTTTTTGTTTTTTACATAGACGAAAACAGCCTTTCTTTATAGATTTTGGGGTGATGAATACGCACGTTGATTGGCTCTTGTTTTCATGTTATACGAAGAAACATGAGACAGGAATAAGTCCAAGTGCTCAAATTTAAATTGCATGTTCTATGAACCTTAGAATAGAACTGTGTCTTCCCCGATTGAAGCAGAAAGCTCAAATAAGCTTCATTGTATTTAGAATGAATGAAGATTTTATTTGGAATGCTGTTTATATACTTATGAAGTACCAAATTAGAAGAAAAAGAAGAAGAAAAGTGTAAAAAAATCTGAATTTTTAGAACATTCCTAGATTCATGGTCTAGTGGTAGTCAGAATGGCATCTAAATCACTCTAAATGTGCTGGAACTAATGTTCTGAACAAGAAAATAAACTTTTAGTCATCCAATTTCAAAGATTTCTAAGTTCGAAAACCTAAGTGCCAACTACCTGCATACGTAGTATCGTATGCCGTGTATATCACTAAACGGAATCGGCAAATTTCACGTTGGAGAGCAAAGTTTTGAAAACTTGACATGGCAACGCATGCTAAAGCATGTGATTATATTGTACAACTGTCATTACGAGCTTGTTGAGACGTGCACCGTTTAGTAGACAGAACACCTTTTATTAATAAGTGCCGTGATTTCCTATGTGTGCTCCCTGTACCTGTATTAACAATTCAGATAACTTATGCTATATATTCCGGAACTAAAGTTTGAATCACGAAACGATCATTGGCTGCATCATTGAAACCATCCTGTAGTTTGGTTGCCGGATAGACAAATCTTGGCTCTACATGTGTGTTGGGCGACATGTTCTTCGACTTTAAACGCGTGGATGAATAGGAAGACAAGAGAGTGTGTATGTGCTTTGCTGTGTCTGTCATTTGGCGTGAACCAGCCAATCAGACTACTACTTTGGTATGGTGAGTTCACTGAAGAAAAGACTTAACTACGAATTAAAAACATAGACTGTTGGATAACTAAATAGGTCATCCGCCATGCAATCCGTGCCCTATGGGGAAGGTTTGCCGGTCCCTGATCCGCTACGTAAAGTTCCCAAAAGCAGCGATAGTGAACTGTGATAATACTCTGAAGATACCGCTCGCCTTATACTGCAAAGGATCCTGCATATCAGCCAACAATTTCCTGAATTGAATCACACTAAATTGCGGAATGTGAGTGATAGTATGAGGGATCTAGAACTTTCGAAGTGTAAAACGAACTATTGGCCTCAAGACTACAGCAATGAAATCTTCTGGATGTGTCAGTGATGGTATTAAGCTTTCCGAAACCGTCAAAAAGAGTGTTTTTTTCGTGCTGAAGATGGCGTGATACTTTGCACGAACATTGAAGGTGTGATGAAAGTACTGAACATACAGTACGAACCAGATGAATGAAGACTTTTTATCGATTCGTCCAAAACCAGTCTAAAGGCCGTATCATTCCATAATGGCAGTGTACTCCTTCGATACCAGTTTTAGTTTTAGTTTTGTGAAAGGTATTCTAAACAGCATACACTACGGAAATCATAAGCTTTTGATTAGTGGTGGCTTGAAAGTTTCCGATCGGGTACAAAAAAACATTGTTGTTTGCGGCGTGAGTGGGACTGCTCTCCTATAAGTGACCACCACAAGCAAAAACAATGGCCTCGCCGACAATCTCATATCCCTGGTATGAAGAATGTTTTGCATGAACCACTAGTGGATACGAATAACGTTTTTCTACAATCAGTGCGCATAAAGCTTGCTATCATGAAAGCATCTGTCAATGCGATGAACCTGCATTTAAATATTTCTATCAAAAGTTGCCAAGACTAAGTACTGAGAAGATCCGCCAAGGAGTGTTCATTGGCCCAGAAATACGTTAGCTCTTTCAAGACGAACTCATGATGGACAGCATACTTGGCCATGTTTTCGGAACGTCTCTACATTCTTCTTGGTAGAATCTTATGGAAGAGATTTTATTCTCTTACAAGAAGCTAGGCTGCAATATAACACTTACAATACACCTTTTTCAATTACATATCGATTTCTTTCCTGACATCTTTGGTGCCGAGATTGAGAAACATAGGAGCATTTAAATCAAAACATTTTTTGCTTTCGATAATAGATACAAAGGCAGGTGGTGAGCTTCAATGTTAACCGGCTTCTGCTGGAACCTGAATATCGATTCACCTTCCTTGCAAAAGGCATGCGAAGTGAAGATGTGTGTACCCAGATTAGATCCTTGCTTTTATTTCTTAGTACCCTGTATGAGACACATTCATAAATAAGTAAAACCATGGCCATGTCAATGTAAACCGGAGCCAATCGTAATATTATTATTCTCATATTCAGAATCATTTGTCGGTAACTTTCTTGCCGGAAATTTTATTTTCTCAAACCTTCGACTTGAAAATCTTTGAAATTCAATAGCTACAGTTCAGAACATTAGTTTCAGCACATTTAGAATGATTTAGATGCCATTCCGACCATGGTGGACCCTGAATCTAGGAAAGTCTGTCAAATTCTCGTTTTTTACACTTTTGTTCTTCTTCTAATTTGGTACTTCATAAGTATATAAAGAGCATACTAAATAAAATCTTCATTCATCCTAAATACAACGAATGGGATGAAGCTTATTTGAGCTTTCTACTTCAATCGGGAAAGACACAGTTATGGTTCTAAGGTTTATAAAACATGGCATTTAAGTATGAGTGCATGAACATATCGCTGTCTCATGTCTCTTCGTAAAACAAGAGCCAATGAACGAAAATTAATGTCATTTTCGTATTCAGCACCCCAAAATCTGTAACGAATGGCTATTTTCGTCTATGTAAAAATGTCATTGTTGAACAGTGATATAATTTACAACTACTGAATCCCATTTAGGAAATAACTTGAAAATGAAGAAACAAAAACTTTGAAGTTTTGAAGTAGTGACAGGTAATTGAACCCACCAAATATATCTGAATTGCCAAAGCTTAATAGACAAGCAATGGCATGTAGTAATAATGGCTAAGCCACTGGTTCAGAAAACTGAATATTTCTGACTCGAACACTTTTCAAAGAATCTTTATATATTTTTGTCAAATTGGATGTTGTAAACAAGGCTCAAATATGAACTTTTAAGCTTTCATAACGATTTTGTATAATGAAAGGTTTACTTCGAATTTTACGTCGTGTATTTTTTGTAAAATAATTTTGGGACAACACAGTAAATACAAAATTCACGACGTAAAACCCGATGTAAATCTTTTAAATTAAGACTCAAATATATTGTATTAGTGCCACAAAGTTAACACGTATCAAACTTAACACAGATGGAATGGGTTGCCTATTACATATTTATCGAAAACGGATTATACAGGAATGTTGAAATAAATGCCTTTATAACGTTACGCGTAGGTACCACGTGCTATATATACTCAACACTCGTGGAATAATGACGAAATATCAAGTCAGGTTAAAAATATTATATCATTCCTAGATCTGTTTTCTTGTCCATAACAAGGTATTGGAGGTCATAGCACCTACTAGGAGCTACTATATATCATACAATAAAAAAGAACATTTTGTTAGAAGAAGACTTTTATTTACAAAAACAACAGTAAATTCACATACACACTGCACTTCTGTTCCATATTCTGTACATTCTGTATAAATATTGAATATATGCATCTTATCTAAGGGTTTCCGTGATTGGCGATAATTTTAACCGTTAGTTAAACTCTTTCTTTCCAATATAATTTTTAAGAATACAATTGAGCACTTAAAAATAATATGTCTCCACAACTTTTTAGCCCTAATTGTAACTTCTGTTGAGGCTATTTATAGCTTTGAAATTCATTTGAGATGCGAATTAAACTGCTGAAATGACCTCTCCTTATAGTTTTATTGTATACCAAAACTGTTCCTAACAAGATCTAAACTCAAACTTTCTTTTTGAGATGTTTATTTAGCGTGTGCATCGATAGAAACAAATACCCTCCTAGTTAATATTTCAACATAAGATAGTGGTAACGGTAGTGCATTTGAGATAATTTCATAAGTGAATGGATACAAATAGTTAATACGTGATTGCTGGTATTGTATTCGCTGAGTCAATGATGTAGTTCACAGCCCATTGTGTGCTACTCCTAGTGCAAGATCGGGCGCGTAGAACCAACAAATCACTAAAATAGAACGTAGTCCGTGAGCACGTATGTAGGTGAACTTTGTGATACTAGCAGACGATGTTTACCGTGACAGGTGGTACGAATGTTGCAATATTCAACGTCAGAATTGAGCTAACGTGGCATCTAGTGAGTGTGACGAAATTTAATGTGTTTATTTTAACTTTTGTAGTGGCTTTTATACAAAGTCTGGACAATTCTTTTCTCAAAGGAAATGTGTCCCCGCGTGCACTTTCTTTTCAAAGAATAATACGTGTCCGGGTCCAGCAAGACGTATAGTAAACGCTGTACCTGTCATACTTTCCACTTCCTACTCCATCGAGATTTTTAGTTTCAGGTGTGTATTTACAGAAGCTGATGATACCGCCTGGAAGATATTTTGCCACATTTATGATTATGTATGAAAATCAAGACGTTCGAGCGAATGCCTATATAATAAAGACCCTAGCGGTTGATGGTGATGCGAAATCAAAAGAAATCGAACGAGAGTATAAATATTAACTAGCTATTGATCCATTCGAATGAGAACACCTCGAATTTTATTTCTTGTATCAAACCTGTTTGATAGTCTTTCAGTTTAATGATTAAAATAAAAGTCTCCATTTCGTTTCAAAAGTATACTGAGACAATCGTCGTGGTCAAAACAGGGTTAATTTTTTATTTCTTTCTTGAACGTTGCATTTTTGTCCAAGGCTGAAATTTTCTAACCATTGGACTTAAATTGGTAACCCTGCCACAAAGAGCATCACGCGTTTGTGCTAAGAGTGACGTTACACATTAATCAGCGAATGAGAACGAAAAAGAGGTAATACTGTTATTTTATATACTTTGCAAGATTGTAATGGTGTAGTATAAGAGATGGTCTGTAACCTACGTTGATGAAGGAAATAAGCAATATAAATTTATCGTTTAATATGTTGTCCTCAAAGGGGGATGTGCAATAATTCAGAGATCCATTGCTGAACTCTGTCTGTGGTCTTAAGATATTTCTGTTTCAGATCTTATTCATCATAAAAATTAATTACAGCTAAATTAATCAGATTGTATACATCTTTTAACGTTACGCGGTTAACTGAAGGGTGTTTGCTCCTGTTCTTTGGAGCAGTGTCTCGAATGAGAAGTCGAATCCACCTGAAGTGGGACTTCAAGCTACAATACCAGAATTCTGAGAAACAGAGATTCCTATACATTCAAAATTGCTAATTTTAAGTGCATTTACTAAACAATATCACGAATATATAAATGATTTAAAAACTAACAGTACCATGTGTGAAAAGCATAAGATATGTATATTCGTTTCATGTTTAATATGAAGTCTTCAGACTGTCAGTGGAGAGACCGCCTACCAGTTCCGTTCCATTCCGGCTAGCAGTCACCCAGACTGAATTTTCTAGGGCTTTCTTCAGATTCACAAATTTAATGACGTAATGATATTTAGAATAAGCCTCTGGCCGTTAAATTCTGCACTCCTTTTTACGGAATGAAGCCGGCTGAGAAGCACCATCCTTACGTTGTATGAGGATGTATATGAATTCAATAATTTTGAAGATCCCTGTTTCTCAATGGATATCACAAATTGTTATTAACATCATTGGGAAAATGTTTCTTCTTGGTTATTTTAGAGACTAATGTTTGACCACCTCACTGAAATATCACTTATACCAATATTCTCATTGCTGTAACTAGGCATTCTAATCAATGAATGTACTCCTTAAGTTTCTGGACTTCCTTTCTTTCTTTCGAAGTGACCAATGACTTAGAGTTATGCCATGATGACTAATAAGAGAACGTCCTTCGTAAATCACGCGGTGAAGATGTGATGCGTGAACATACTGATATCTCCTCCATCTGCTGGATAGGATAATGGGGCAAAGACAGTGGATTGCCATGTACCTCACATGTATGACATGTTGTAGGTTGTGGATTCAACTTCAAACTCATCGCTTCTTGATATGATGGTGGTGGTATGGCCAGTGGAACACTTGTATTCGAAGCTGAAGTCGGAGAATAGTCCCTTGAGACTACAGTGGTTTCAACTACATTTACGCATACGGCTTCCCCTGGAACTGAAAGAAAATTGATCATTGTTTATTTTCTCCTTTTCACGTATAACACTTGAAAACATTCACAGAGAGTTGAAAATATCTTATTCAATATGTCGTGATAAACACTCGATAATATATTTTCTGAAATGTTTAAGTTCTATTTGTCAAAAACAATTATCTGTAAAATATATTACAATTATTTTACACTTTTGGAACACACTTTTATTGAATTTCTCTTACGTTCGTACTGAAGAGTTACAGGAAAATATAATTTATCTATATTTCGTGTTAATCCAGACTGAGTTATTGCATTATTTAATAACTTTGTTGTAGTTAACCCCTTTAGGTGAAAGACGCCAAATATGGAATGGGAACTTAATACGGAATACCCTGGATTTATGAGAACAGAGACTGCCAGCAGTGATTACTCATAACTCTCTCGAAACTAGTATTAGAGTGGGCAGGTGTGTAAGTTGACGACTTTGGCGCTGTGATCTTATTTTCATTTTTGCAGTTTCCTAAAGTTGTGACAGGCAAGTTTTTCAAAAGTCATCTCACACTAACAGCAATAATTTATAAATTAAATTCATAACATAAAATTGACAATAGATAAATAGATTTTAAACAACACCTCTATTCCACAATGTTGATCCATTGCTTTGGTATGAATCGTTATAATTGAAAATCGCAAGTAGAGCATTTTGGAATACTTAAGGTTCCTAAAATAGAGTAGTAGGTTACAGGAACCTACTAATATATTTTATGGATATCTATTGCGACAGGAGATCTACAAACATAGTCTACAGCATTTAGTGGGACACAAGTTTCAAAATTTAGTCTATTTAACTATTGTATTCACCGGGACCAATCTTAGCAACCTTCCTGTCGCATGTCAGATCAAAATTGCGCCCGCATAATTTGGATTCTAAAACATGTTTTATCGATTGTTGCAGGATGGCAAAACCCAATAGGGTTGAAAGTAAGTGCAAGAAGTAGAATGAAGACTATGCAGGCGATTCGAGAGAAGAAAATGGGGTTCTTAAAGCGTATTTCATATTTCGAGCATTTTTTTGTAAAAGAGAAAAATCGATTCTTCAAAATAAATATATAATTTGTGTTATAGATTAACTTTGTACTGATTTCCTTTTGCATAATAATAACAAAAATTTGACTGAAGTACTTATTTTGTAAATTCACATTATGTTACCTACTTTCTAAAGGTTTTTGGGCACCAAAACAAATTTGTTCCATATTTGACTACCTTTACGTACTGTAATATACAGTATTGTAAAATCTTATGTTTATTATTATGAATATGAAAATACAATATAGTTAAAATATAACATGTTGTGAAAATTTATAGTAAGTACAATAGAGTAGTTCATTATCAAATAGCAAAATATTTTCATGTGGTCATGTTCTTCGAATTATTCCGTTTCGTTAACCTGGATTAGCTCCAGTACTAATTTGTCCGGATAATCGAGATCCCACTATAAAATATGCAAAAGAAATCTGCAATGTTTATCAATACATCTTATTTTTTTCACAATAGCACTTTTCAGATCAAAGTAATAAAACATAAATCAAGCAAAGAAAACACTAGCTTATGATGCTTAAATCAAGGAAACTACCATTACTAAAATAGAGGTCAATGTTCTAAAACTACCGGGTCGACGTGTTGATTACCAGAAAAATGTTAAATCCTAAGAAAGGGGTCTTTTTGCCTTTTGGACACAAATCAATTTGATTCCATTTTGTACCAAAAAAATCCTTGTTTAACATTTATTTCCATTTCAGAAATAATGCATTCTGAACACTATATCTACGAATTTTCTGTCCTATATATATTCTGATTAAGAAATTTGTTATAAATCGCTCAGATTAATTTTTGTATCACTAGCAAAGTAAAGAAGTTCCTCTATTCCTCGTAGCTGAATTGATGGAAGCTGTAATGCAGTGATTGTCGAAAGGTGTGCCGCGAACTGAGTAACTGAGTTCCGAGAAAAATCAACAAAAATATTTATTGAACTAGGAAAATAGGGGCAAATGACAAATAATGATTGAATATTTCTAACAATATTATTTAATAGTAGGAGGGGAATATATTTTCAAAAATTAGCCATAACTGAAATTTTTTCTTGCGTTTCCCGATAGAAGAGACCTGATGCAATGTCATGGTGAAAACTTAAAAGAATCATTACTTTTAAGTGTTCTATCAATTAAATTTTGAAACCGGTAAGACTGAACCCAGAATAACACTTGTCCACAACTCTCTATAATTACACGTAATAAATATATTTTATTAATTAGATATAAGAGACAATCTACATGTTTTGTTCTTATAAAAATCTGACAATCGTCGTGTTACTTGTGATTAACTAAAAATGGCCAAAGAATTTATGTCGCGACCGAGCAGAAGGCTTTTTAAATTTTCCACTGAGCTTTCAACAAATAGTAAGATTTTAAAAGTGATGATCACTCCCGCCAACTTGGTATGCTCTTTTCGTTGATTTATGTAGGAGTTTCTTTACTAGTTTTTTGTCTCTCACACTCAAACATACAGATGTCAAAATTTCAGATCAAAACAAATCTTTGGATATCAATAGAGTACCCAGTAAAACCCTACAATATTTGTTTTTGGACCTGCCATCCATTAGCAAAGGAGTAAATGCTAATTAATGGGCAAGGGCTCACGTATGGATAGTAGTAGAATCATCCTTTCTTAGCGTCCTCGTGGAGCAAGTGGAAGAGCTGTAGCTTACTATGCGAGTCGGTTCGAGTCCTGGTCATGGCATTTATTTTGTATCTTCTGTTTATGTACATGTGCAATTTTTGTTTCACCATATGCTTTTGATATGTTAAATGAATCTTATTTTTTCGTATCTTTTTGTGTTTTTCATTTGTATTCTTCTTTTTGCATCATTTATCTCAAATCTGACAACTTACATTGTACAGTTGTATGTTCATATACAATATGAGAATAAAAATTAATAAACAGTTACATTATCATTACCGAATCGATTATAATAATAATTCCGCATATGTACTACAACCGTTTGTTTATTTGCATTTTCATAGTGTTTCTTTCTGTTATGTGAACATACAACTGTACTATGTACATTAGCAGATTTTAAATAAATAAAGCAAATAGAATACTACAAAACAATGCAATTCACTTTATATGTTAAATCAATGTTATGAAATATAAAAATTGCATATGTACTACAGAAAAATCACCAAAATAATGTTATGACCAGGACTAGAACCGATGACTTTTCGCATGGTAAGCTAACGCTCTTCCACTTTTTCCACTGTTTTTTATATTTCTTCCCTTAAGCGGGTTTTAATTATTTTTACATTACTTATTCCTTTTTACTGAAAACACTTGTGACAACTGTTTTATCCTAAAATGGCACATATAATTATCAATGTTTTAAACGGGATCCGAACCCACGATCTTGGAGTCATTAGACTATCGTTTACGAGGGACGTTACGAACGGTTGTTCATAGTTATTATTTCGGTCGCCATATTTTCTCAGTAAAAATTCGGGATAGGTCTTATCAGGATCTAATTTTCCCCGTTCCTTATTTGTGTGTGGACTGCAGGTTGGTTGGTCCAAGAATATTTTTATTCAGATCACAAAATTAGTTTAAAAGCTGCGTTTTGTTAAAAACTACATTGAGGTTGCTTATGATTCATTTGTTTAAAACAATAATTTATAGTTTATTATAACTAATTTGTTATTAATTAGTCGATTACTTATTGTTAATTAATTATGAGCGCTGAAGAGCATGGCAGGCAAAAATAATGTAAAATCGCCATTTGAAATAAAATTCGGGACATTTTAATACTTTTTCGGGATACCGGGACACAACCCTAAAATTCGTGTCTCGAAAAATTCGGGAGGTATGGTCACCTCAGTTGTGCTCCAATTATTCTGCGTACGTTAGACCTTGAACATTAAATAGCATTTACGCGCTTCCTACTGGGTTTTGTTAGATATTCTATTGATATACAAAGTTTGGTTACGATCTGAATTTTAGACACCAGAATTTGTGGATGTCAGAAGTAGATTTAAGTTGTTCTTTTACGTAGTTTGTCTTTGGGACTATTTTCACTCTTTCTTGTTTTGTAAATGTTAAGTTTCTTCAAATATATTGCGTAATGTATTATTAGCATTTAACTATATAAAGCACAATATAACAGTTAGAAATGTGGTAATGTATTTTTACAAAACGTCACGAGTTAAAATAAATATGACGAAGAATTAGACGAAAAGAGAAGTTAAATTTTACGCTCCGGAGTAATATAAGACGAGTAAAACTACCTCCATGTATGTCAAACGAAAGTGTGTACCAAAATGTGTAATATTTTAAAAGATTGACAGATACAAACATTTCAGACTGAAATTTAAAAACTCAAAATAAAATTTAGACTTCAAAAATTCTTGAGATCATCAACTAATTCACTCCTTGTTTAAGGAACTCAAAAGTTTCATTGCAACTGAAACATTCGCAGCACTGGTTGTTCGTAATTGAATTCGCGCTGAGTGTTCATTTATTTTAAACATTCTGAAAATATTTGAGAGTATTGAAGACATTTCTGGAACTATGATTTTAATAATCGATCTTACCAGGGACTACAACTATTATTATTATTAATATAACTGTAACAACAACAACAATATTAGTAGTGGTAGTTATCTGTATCTTGCGTGCCACACCTCCAAGTGTAAGCTAATTAGTTTTAAGTTATACAATTGCTGGTTTAAAACAATCAAAATTTGAATAAAAGGTCTAAAACATTAATTTATTCCGTGCATTGTTGTTTCAAACTAGAATGGAAACAATGTATTGAGTTCATTGTTATCAACCATGGAACTACTTTTTTCAAATAGCTCGCGGCACAATCACTTTTGATGACTTAAAATACGCTTAGCTCCTATTCCTGGATGCAAGAAACACGTATGCAAAATTTGGTGGAAATCAATGCATGCATGCAAATTTGTATAGTGTTCAAACACAGCAAATTCCGGACTACTAATATTACTACTCTTACAACTGTTACTTCTACTACTTTAATTATGCTTTTACCGTAAACATTAAATCTAAATATTTTTGATTTGAAACAATTCAAAATTTAATTAAAATATTAAATTCACATTATTATTGTTCGAAATTAAAAATATTAACAATTTTTGTATATCGTTGTTATAAAAGCTCTATTTATTGGCTTGTGCTGTTATATTATATTATTCACAAAGAAAAATATATTAATTATTTCTTAGTCGTCGACACATTCTTAAATAATTTCCTATAAAGATTTCTAACCTAAGAAGAGTCCAGAAACAATTACCCTGATTCTGTGTTTCCATTGAAGTGTTTGATATCTTGTAAGCATGGAGACACTCTTTCAAATTTGCTAAGAAAACGATTATTATAATTACTATTACAATGAGTGCATAGAATCCAGCTGGTATTCTGTAAAAGATGATACAATAGCATGTGTCAATCGAGAGTTACATTCTAATGGATCGCATAACGACATGACTTGTTTTGAACCTCGAAATCGAACCATAGTTTGTGGATTTAAATTCGAGGTAAAGTGACCAAAACACAACGACACTCGATACTAAAGTGATTTTCATTGAACGTAGTGGATTGGAGTCTTCTTTACCAAAAACTGTAGGTCTCGTCCTTAGACGTTCACTAAGCTTGTTTAGGAGGTTAATAACAATTCACACACACATTGAAATGAATCTTCCTCTCCACTAAATCTCACTTTTACTAAGGAGCTTAGAAATAAAAGAAAACAAGTAACACTAAAAAGAACTTTGACAAATTAAAAACACGAAATTATGTGACAATATCTGTAACACAAAATACTGAAATTTTATGCCAAGTATATTTCATGTTATAAATAGATATAAGGGGAACTCATGCGTTTCTTTCAATATCGCTTGCATCCCTTAGTGCAGTTAACTGTAGTAATTTTGTCGCAGAATTTCACCATAAATTCCAACACAATTATTAAACGACTATAACCGGATTGGGGAATGTAACTACACAAATTGTTTAAATATGGAATGCTTACTCGAGACCAAAACAAAAACGAAATCTTTTGGTCAGTAAAAACAATTAAAACAATCTTAATTAAGTCCACACATGAATAATCCGAAGCAAACCGATCAAAGTCCACTACAAGACATAATTTATATTCCGTTACCATCTATTGCACCTCAAGCAAAATTTTACTATCATAAAAGTAGGAAGAAGGAATCCGTAACGCTTGAAACGTGAGCGTTACATTGGTGCAATCTTAGCTTTGCA
Source organism: Lepisma saccharinum (assembly GCA_022664845.1). NCBI lineage: Eukaryota > Metazoa > Arthropoda > Insecta > Zygentoma > Lepismatidae > Lepisma > Lepisma saccharinum. Next base: position 81,941 of record JAGDQP010003690.1, read on the forward strand.
TTCGGAAGGTCCTTGGATTGATCCTGGTACCGAGCATGTTGTGTCCATCGGTCATATCAAGCTAGTGCTGCGATGGTACTTTGAATACGGCCGAGGCATACTCCTTCTCTTGTCCTTCCCTTTGTTGTTGTATGTTGTTAAAATATCTGTAAAATAGTCATTTTCTAAACTGTATCTGGAGTTAGTTGCTAATATAAATGAATTTGATGAGGTTTAATAACTTTTCACTAAATTCTGTTGATTTAATAGTTGTACACGGAGAGAGGAAAACAAAATTCAAAGTAAAGATTGCACTGGTCAACACGCTTGTTCACACGCGGGAGATAAGAGGGAATGTGGATCGAAGAGAACCTGGCATCCTGAAGGCAGCGGAACGTATCTATCACACAAAACTTAGCTCTGATGACGGCATGTGGATCCACCTAAGCAGACTGCTTAGGAATGTAGCTTGACGCGCTTTAAAGACATCAATAGTGCAGGAACAGTGGCAGTGTGCTGTTGTTCCTAGTGATTCAGTTCTGTGATAGTGTACTGTGTTACAGATGGCGGAAAAAGCCATGGTAGTACGTCGATCACGCAAACAACCGTCTTGTGTGGGAGTTGATATTTAAATTGCAACAACATTTTATGACCCTAGTGAAAAAAAATATATGTATAATAATAAATCACAGCCATATAATCCACTACTGGATGAGGCCTCTCCCCGAAGGGAGGAGCTGGTCTACAGCTCCCACGCTGACCAGACGGGTTGGAAGAGGTGAGCCGAAGCTCTCACGGTGATCGCCAATGTATTTTATTCACAGCAGCTCCCCAATTGTTCTCACGAAACTGGGTCAACACCGAAATTTTTTACCCCCACCGGGAATCGAACCCGGGACCGCTAGCACTGAAGTGGAGCGCGTTACCGACTAGGCTACGCAGGAGCTTATATGATATGTATTTTGATGTAAATTGGGAGAGCTGGGCCCCTCATCTGTTATTCGACCTGCAGGAAGCGTTCAACACAATGGGAAAAGAGTTCCCGACATGAGGGGTCCCGACCAAACCGCGGATGAGTATTATCCCGTAATTTTGCAAACCTGAAATTTCCTTCACACTCAAATCTCAAGGTTGGAATTTCTACCGTATATTCTTCGTATACGATAACATATGCCTGAATTATATTTATATTTGGCCGCGTAACAGAGATATTCGGCCTCGAATATTAAAAAAGAAGGATTTTTTTTTTAATTTTTTAATATTCTTAAAAAAAATATGGACCATATGGCATCGTTCATTTTATGTATACCACCCATATACTTTGATATGCAGTAGTTTACCAAAAAATAATTTTGACGTTCAATCCCCTTCCGTACGAAACACCATTCTGAAAGCCGGAATTTGTTCTATTCCGACAATCACATTTGAGTATCATTTTGACCAGTTTGATAACCTTTTAGGCTTTTCATGTAGAGGACTAAAATTATCAAGCAGACTTTGAAGCAGGGAATGGTTTTTGTTTGAAAGTCATATGGTAAATCAGTCCGGAGATGTTACATTTTTCCTAGACGTCTTTCAAACACAGATTTTTGCATGCACCGTACTACAAAAATGCCGACTATTAATTAATCGGTGGGGATAAAAATCAGAGAATGTCCGTTTTGCACTATTCACGTATAGGTGCTGTAAGTATTTAAACAAATCAAAGAGACTCAACGGCCAGGTCGTACCACTTGAGGTGCAATGACTCAAATAAATAAATAACAATAGAAATAAAGAAGGGTGTGACTGCTGTCTACTTGATTTCGTCTGCTGTCTCTTTGCAGTGTAATAGTCACTGTTTGTTGAATGATGAACCAGAGAGTCGCGCCCATATTTAATATCTGTACTAACACGTTCTTTTTCTGATCTCATGAATGAATTGTCACAATTTGAAGAAGGATAGTTAATGCTAATAAAATTTGTTTCACAAGGAACACTACTGTCATTTTGCACTGATTATTTTAATAAGAATCGACAAGAGGAAGGATTTGGGAAGATAACGTATATGGCCTTATTCAAGGTATTCTACAGAATTAGCCAGGTCAAATATCGAAGGAATCCAGAGGAAAAACCTGTCAGGATAGTTGGTCACTGGAATCAATACCAGGACCTTCCGAATGTGAAATGAAGACTCTATCAACTAAGCTACGATCACTCGGTACAATTTAATTACTATTCAATTAAGTTAATTATTCTTTTTTTTAAAGCGTTATTACTATTTGTTATTTCACTCCATTTACAAGAAATAGCCACAGAAATCTTTCTACGCTTTACTCTGCATTTAAAACTTTATCATAAGGAACTCGAGAAAATAAAATTAAAAATCCCTTTCGGTAGGCCTACAGGCTGAGGTAGATTTCGAAGTTTCGCTGGGAGCCGGGGCTCGCCGCCCCAACTTCAGTGCTTTTGAGGGGATGCGCCTCCTTTATCTTAACCAAAATCTCCCTGCAGCACTACACCACCACGGAGTACATCTTCACCCTCCCACGGTTGGCTGCGCCCCCTAAGGGAAGATTTGCCCCATTTATTGTAACCTACTCTTGGTCATACACCTTCATTGAAAATTTCGTTTCTCTACCTTCAATGATTTGGAAATTGGGTTTTTGGGGCGGCCATTTTGGATCCAAGTTGACGACTTTTTGAAAGTTTTCTTATATTGTCGTGACCTACTTGTGATAGTACAACTTCAAGTAAAATTTCATTTATCCAGCTCAAACGGTGTGCAAAAAGGGGATTTTGGGCGGTCATTTTGGATCCAAGATGGCGACTTTTCCCAAATGTTGTGATATTTCCCTAAGCTACTCGTCATAATGCACCTTTATGCCAAATTTCGTATCTCTAGCTCAAACGGTGTGGATAATGGATTTTTAGGTCCGCCATTTTGGATTCAAGATGGCGTCTTTGAACTCATTAGATAACGTTTTCATAATCAAAAAGTGATGTTGTACCTTTATGCCAAATTTGATTTCAATAGCCCCAGCGGTTTAGGCTGTGTATTCTATACAACAATGGGTTCGGCGGCCATTTTGGATCCAAGATGGCGACCGATTTTGCTCATTAACGAACTTAACCGAACTATTAAGCCTAGAAACAACATATAAAAATTTGGTTCAAATATCTTCAAAATTATGGAAGCTAGCGTGTTAATATATAAATAAATATATATATATATAAATACACTTTCATATCGTACCGATCTCAATAGGTATATTTTCTTCGAAATCTACCTAAAACGGGGTTCTCAGAGGTAATATTTTAAAATTTTAACTTCACCTAAAGATTTCTTGAGCTAACGTTTATCTATAATTTAAGTATTTTCTACAATTTTGCCAAGCAAATGTTAATTATGTCTATTTTTAAGTTGAAAGGTATTCATGTAAACTAATTATAGTAAAACAGATAAACGTTTCAGTAGAGGACGAACACACTATGTGTACTCTATTTAACATATAAGGATCTAAACTCTAACATTCACTTCTTTCTTTGTAATTTTCTAGACCTTTCTTTTTGTTTTACTTCCTACTAAGGCATACTAAACTCCTCTAGATTTAACATATGTTGATAATATTTCAGTTGGGATTTACGACGATCTTTCCCATGAATTCTTCATATGAGCATTTACCGTAATGTAAGATATCTTTGGTTTACTGAGAGGTTTTGTTATCTTTGGTCTCGAGTTAACATTTTATTTAGTTGGTTTTTTTTTATATTTAGGTTCCCTAGTTCGTTACATTTAGCTGTGTTCATGGAGCAATTGGTGAAATCCTCTAATCCAATTCCGTTGACACAAATAAGATTCTGTAACGATGAAAGGACACTTTAGTTGTGAATGTTATGGTTTGTTGCCAGCTAGAATTCATATCCACAAACTATGGTTCAGATTTCTGTTCGAATAGCCTCTATCTTTACAGAATTCCTTAGGAAATAGATTACAACCGAAACTCATGAAGTTGTCACCCTATTTATAGACTGCCAATTGGATTCTTGACTCTGTTCCACGTGTTCCTTGGAGGTACTTAGTTTTGCTGTAATTTTGAGATTTTCTTTCCATGAGAAGTCAAACTCGTCATCGGAACAATGCCTACGTAAGTGTTCTTGAACTATTCGTACACTATGAATCTATGTGGAAGACACAATAATGGGTACTGGATGCAAAGCGTTACCTGCTGTAGGATATGCTCTTTGTAGCCGCCATCTTGAAGTCCGCCATATTGGCTCGATAGATTTTATTAAATGGGAAATGGGCCGTGTAGTATGCCATTCTGGGCTAGAATATTACGGGAAATGCGTTTCTGAAGTCAGTTTTGTCGTAAATATACTTTTGTGAGAGATAACGGTATATGCCGCTTCTACCAGTAATGACGCAATAGCCTGAAAACTCTCATTTTGTTTTGTTATAACAAAGGGAATGAAACACAATATTGCGTACAAATTGTTCCTGGGTATAGTGCCCTATTGATATGGATTTTTATTCATTTTGATTTCATTTCCTTCATTATTGTAACACAAAATGGATGTTTATTTGGACTTTTGCATCGCTATCCGTCTAGAAGTGGTATATACCCTTATCTCTCACAATAATAAATTTACGACAAAACTGACTTTCCTTTGAAATTCTATCCCACAATGACATATTACAGACCCCCTTCCAATTTAAGAAAATCTATCGAGATTCAATATGGCGGCCATAGAGCTTGTAGCCTTTCCACCCAGTACCCATCATTGTGAATTTGCCTTCCATATCTTTTATCTTTCAGCAATTTTTAAAGCAAGGATATTTCCACACTTTTTGACCACGTTAAAAAGACAGAATTTGACTCTTACATAATCAATATCTCGCAAAATAATTGCACTCGAGTAGCCAACATTTGTATGGGCACAAACATTGATATTCTAATCATAATGGAAGAAAAATAATTAATTCTTTTCTGCCCCATCAGTATGTTTGCTTGTTAGATAGAAGACGACGTGATTTCTTTTCATAATTTACGACATCATATCAGCAAAAAAAATGTACATATTTTATTTTTCTCTACGAAATAAATATTCTTACCCGTCACCCATTCATTGTTTAACTTGTAGATAATTCCTTCCGCAAACCTGAGTAATTTCTGCAAGACAAAAGAAAAACTTCGATTAATGTCTTATAATTAAGTCTAGTGTGATTTATAAGAAATTTATTGATATATCGGTTTATAAGAAATGACAAATCTTTCACCATACTTCAATTTGAAATTAAGACTAAAAAAGGAAATTAATTTACAAATTGTAATATTGTGTAAAAGTTACTAGATGTCACTGATAACCTGTTTATTTCAGAGGGTTTAACGGGTAGTATTACACCCTCCAGACTATATCACCTCCAACTAAAAACTAGAAATTTTGTAAAAGCAAGGGTTCATTCTTTCTTCAATCTACTAGAATTACGGCCTGTCTCCTCTTTTACCCCCCTCTAAAGATCTCAGATACCCTCGAATAGTTTCCCTAAACAAAACACTGCTGATAATACTTTTAACAGGAGGTATATTTTATATGACATTTTTTTCTGTTGCTTCTGGTAAGAAAATTAATTGTTTCCTTCCATTTGTTCACTTGATTTTACACTTCCGAGGGAGGTGCATATCAGAGAACAGATTGTAACCCAATTCGAGATTAGCTCGAGGTTTCCTGCAGTCTTAAATACAATCAGAATCAAGGGTTACTTCAAAATTTCCCTTTGTTTTCATCTGCTAGGAGTGCTGCCAACCGCTAGTCATTACCACCATATATCTGAAACACAATTCGCAGCGTTATAAACCGTCCCGTTACCTTAGTTACCGTTCTGCGTTTCTTCATCAGAACTTAAGAAACTATGGCCACCGGCTAAGATCTTGTGTATGATCTCATTAGTTAGGCACTTGAATGCAACACAGGGTTTCCACCAGGATTTTCAGTTTTTGGGGGTGTGAAGTCAAAATTGAAAGGGTGTAACGATTTGAACGGTTTCTATCGATTTTTTACAGCACAAATGTTACAGTTGTAGGTGTTCTCTAGGATTTAGGGCGTAATAATACCCTCACAGTTGGGTCTGGTGGAATCACCGATGGAACATCAGACTGGTCTTAGATCATCACTTTCTTGTGGGGATCATTTTCACATCTTCCTGATTCATTTGACATTTGGGACAAAGATGGGACATGCGAGCGAATTATGGACAAAAGTGTTTTTTTTTTAACAATAGCACTTGCATTTCCACTCCTCATACTTTGGTGATGGATTTTACCTTGTTTCTCACTTACATCATTTAAAAGAATTTAATGAGCAATGGCGAAACATGCATCTAACATATTTTCGAAGCAATTCCTTTGTAATTAACATTATATTCTATTTCTCGAAAGCTTTTTGCTCAACAGACCTGAACTATATACAGCCCTGCTTTTTAATGGACATTTAATTTTTTTTTCGTTATGAGTTTGTTGAATTTTTCTAGACCTACAAAAATATCCTTTCCCCAATTTATTGGGCGATACTTTACGACACATTATTGTTCGATGCAAATAAACAATGAATCGACTGAAATGTGTTATCAATATTCTTAGCTTTAAAATTTCAACATGTCGAATTTCAAAATACAATACACTGCAAAAAATAGCTGTGTTAATTCAACACAATGCGGTGTCCCAGCGTGACTACCACTTTTGTGTGTTGAATCAACACAACACACGGTGTTGATTTCGGTACTGTAAAAAAAAATACGGCTTCAATGAGATTTGAACATGGGTTTCTCAGTTAAAAGTCGAGCGTCTTACCGACTTAGCTAAATCGTCAGACAGAAAATACACTACATGCAAACGATATACTGAACAACTTTAGAATTAAACGACTACACTATAGATTTAAACAGTGTATGGGTTCAAATATATGTTGCTGAATCCCCAAAACTAACTAAGTTACTTGCACGACTTATCCCATAGTTTAATCACTTCCTATTTGTCAGTTGAGCACCAGAATTCCCATTCATTGAGAATATTCTATTTCTATGAAAGCAAGCAAGATGGCGACAGCCAAACACTTCAGCAGCATTACTGCTTTCTTATCGTAATAACATGTCAAATGCTGCGCTTGCTTTCATAGAAATGGAACATATTCTCAATAAATTGTGATTGTGATCCCTAATTGACCCATGGAAAAGTGATTAAACCATGGCATAAGTCGTGAGAATAACTTTGCTTGTGTCTGAGGTTCAGAAAGATTTTTTTGTCATCTATATTGTTTCAATCTAATACTTTTTGTATCTGACGATTTAGCGAAGTCGGTAAGACGCTTGGCTTCTAACTGAGCAACCCATGTTCGAATCTAGCTGCAGCCGTAACATTTTTTTTTCTTCCAGTACCGAAATCAACACTGTGTGTTGTGTTGATTTAACACACAAAAGTGGTAGTCACGCTGGGACACCGCATTGTGTTGAAATAACACAGCTATTTTTTACTGTGTAACTAAACGAGATGATTGTGACATTTTTTTTTCGGGATCTATTATTTTTCTAGCCTGTTATTAGGGTAAATGTTCACATTTAACACAAGAAATATTTTCATGTGTTGGTAAAATTTTCTAACTGTACTTGCAAGGGCTGTACAAGCATGTGGGGGGGGGTCTCTGTGTTAGTTTGAGTTGAAAAAGCCTAAAGCAATTAGGCGAAACGTGGTCGTTAATAAATTTTCGTGTTGTTATATTATATATTTGTAGTTTTCGTAATGCACACAAATACGTGACGCTAAATTCATATACTTGAGTAAAATATAACAATGTATGCCTAAACTGCAATTGTTGAATTAATGAAGGGAAATGTCAGTGACAGACACGGCGGTTCATTCTCAAACAGATTGTTTCTCTCTCTCAATCAATGAATCCGGTGGTTCTCTTTCAGAAGTGTACAGCTTATACTTAGAATTCAAGTATGCTACAAACGTATGGGAGTCGAACATACTCAATCTAATAGACTCATACGCAGTATTGAAAGCAATAGAAGTCACGGGTATTAGCATACATAAAATATACCTTGTCAAAATCAATACATTATACATCAAAGCACGTTAGATAAGCTCAATGTATATAAGGAATGATGATAAAATAAGCAGCTCTTGCAACGACTCTTTCTTAATTTCAATTCAGCCAATACTTTGGTATTAAGAAACGAAAATGGAAAGAAAAAGAGTATTTTACTTTTCCAGATTAAGATCCGGACACACATCATGCCAATATCATTTACACAAAGTTCGCTTAAAGTTATCGTCACTTGTTACTGTATTTTACCACAAGCTTTTTGTGGTGTCAGTTGCCTATTTTGCGAACTGCTAAAGTACGAAATAGATGAATGATTTTAATTTAAGTTTTTTCTAAAGGTGTAGACGTTCGAAGCTAAGCAGTAAGCTAAGAATTTTGAATCTGAATTTAAATTTGAAACTTTTAAGTAACTTTGGCTCAGAATGAATGGATAATCATGAAGAATTGGTGGAATAAAGAAAGTAGAAACGGGAGAACCGCATTAAAACCCACCACGAAGCGTGGTTCCCAAAAGCCAGGATCGAACCGAGGACACCACACACCCAAGGGAAGTGCTCTCTCTACCTCTGGCCCTACTTAGTTACGAATTTACGAAAAATACCGAAACAACATGCCCTAAAAAGGAGCACTAAATATTGTTCATGATAATATTTACGATATTTTATGCGAACAAGTGGAGCCAGTGTACTAGAAATCCTGTTAAAAGCAAAAATGATTTCGTAAGATTCAACGAATAGTCTAGTTGACCAAAGGAATTTCCACATCAAAGGCAAGAAATAAGAAACAATATTTTCCGGAAGCAAATCCAAATGTTTAGAAGTAAATCAAAACTGGATAACAATACAACTGAAAATAAAAACCATAGCATATGATTTCAAAAATATAAGATCTGAGAAATTAATCAGATGATGGACGGTGGTGGATGACACAAAGTGTGCAGCGGAAATATCAAAGAAGTGAGGTCGCTCTGCTACTGAGAAGAGGAAAATAAGACAAAATAATAACAATAGTAACGACTGTCGCTATACGTTGCACCACAAGAAATGGCTACGTTAATCCAACACCTTTAAGTGTCTAAGAACGACAACAACGTTCTTGGTGTTAAATCAACACAACAAACGGAATCGATTTCGATAATTCAACACAATAAGTATGTTATCAACGGTGATTCAACATATTAAAGGGTGTCATACTATACTATAATGTTGAGTAGTCGAAAACAACACCTTTTTTTTACACGCTTTATCTTAACTTGCTCTGTAAGTTTCGCTGGTACAAATCTTGTAATTGATTTTTAAACTCACTTCCCATCATCCGATTTCTTTGAAATTTTTTGTAAGCCTGCTTGCTTCCCATGACAATATATTCAATCATTAGAATAATCCATTTAACATTAATTAATTAATGAATCAAATAATTGGAAATTATCCTTAAATGCACACAACGCCGCATCTCTTGTGTGAAGTTTGAGTTGCCTCTCTCACAGGGAATTTTTAATATTGATCTACTATACAGAAAAAAAATGATTTTTAAAAATAC
>JAGDQP010003691.1:0-54113 GCA_022664845.1 Lepisma saccharinum
TCAAATTAATGGTATTCACTATTCAACATTGTAACAAACTATAGTTTGTGGAAGTTATTTTCTGTTTAACTGCACTCAAATTTGAATTATTGACGAAAAACGAAAAAGGCGGGAAAACCTACTTTAGTTCAGCCTTAATCAAAACTGCCACCGACATCTGCCGCTCCAAAAAACAGCATTATTTCTGTGAATTTCAGCAAGTACAGACATGGAGGGGAGGGGGGAATGGCATTCCACCTACAGAGTAGTGTTGGGGGAAAATAACAGCCGAAACCAGGTCACTTTCGGTGACCTTGCCTGACCCGCTCCGAAACGTGACACAAATGACCCGGTCTGGGAATTTATTGAACTGGCAATGGTCGTATTTTCGTGCTCTTTGGGATAATACCTGTGGTCCCGATTACCCCTGAAAGAAACACTGTTCAAATGCAATGAAACTGCTTTGACTTCCGTCTCACTTGGCCGAAATCTGGTCAGATCGAGTCCCAAACCCCGACCCAATCCAAAACTTGGCCTGAATGACCTAGTGACCCGTTTCAGTTTCCGTCAGTAACAGATTGTCACTTGTTTTTACAAAAGAGAGAGAGAAGAAGGGTGTAGCTTATTGCCACGGCCATGTGTAGCATTCGCTAAAATTATTGTTGGCAGCGTTTCTTCAACAAACAGGGTGTGCCCGGGGGTATTATCCCCAGAGTAAGTCAATCACCCCCTCACTTAAAAAAAGCATTATAACAACAAGTGTTTATTCATTGTTCTACTCGAATATATTAATTTTAGTAGATAAAATTAAAAAATATTCGCTTTTGGGTAATCTGGGAACATGTACAGATTAACGTGTACATGTTTCACACGTACGATTTACTGCTCCAAGTAGCGGTCCATGAAATCTCACAAATAATCTAGTTAGTCCTATTACAGCCACCACTGGAACAGTGAATGGGAACTGTGAACCATGTACACGTTAATCTGTATTTGTTCCCAACCTAACCGCACGTAATCTGTTTTGGGCATCCTTTGTAGTATCTAAAGTGCAGCCAAAATATAATTTTATTGGAAGATTTTTTATCAATATTTTTATTCTTAAAGTCCGGAACAACGGCAATTATTGCCTTCGCAATCTCTTACTATACGTAGTAATCTACTGTTTAATATAGCTTGCCTGTAGTAGGACCAACCAATTATTTTTTGTCACATATTCCATTTATAGCTACTTGGAGCAGTGAATTGTAAATGTGAACTATGTACCAGTCCCGGATCTAGAACTTTCTCTATAGGGAGGCAGTTAAATTTTGCCGCCCTTTCCAACGCCCCTTTGCCGCCCTTTCCATCGTCTCTTTGCCGCCCTTTCCATCGCTTTTAGCCAAACAACACGACCGGCCGACGCGACGGACACGACATTGTCTCGCATAACGTACTATACTTTTGTTATCATCTCTGGAGCCTGTTGTGCCATCGCTCTTACTAACTCCAGTAAGGCATTAGGCCTGCCTTTCCGACTTGGATCGCGGTTTTCAATTTTAAAGATGAAGGTAGGTTGTATGGAATAACAGAAAATTTCTTAGCTCGCCTGTTTTGAAATTTTGAACACGTTTAGGTCAATTTCAATTTAATAGGCAATTTTACTTTCTCGTTTAGGCACTGCCATGTACGCATTAATCTGTACTTGTTCCCTACATTTCATATACTTTTACAACGCGTTTATTTACACTAGTGTGTTCATTATTATATTAATACAAGTATATAATCATATTTATACTTGTAGACTAGTCTTTAGGTGCTCCCCCAGATTGATAAATCCATGTTGTTATGTGGAATTGCTTGAGTTAATTCTAAGGTTCTAGGGAAAATCTAAGGTTAACTAAATGTACACAAATTACTTTCAGCCGATTCTAATTTCGTTTAAATGTTAGATTAGATTTGATTGGGTGAGTTTATAATGAAATCTAGGAAACTACATAAAATCTGAAGTTTTTATACGCGCTAAAGTTCGAAGAATAATGAGAATGCACGCCGACCTTTCTTTTCGATTAAAATTATAGGTATACAACTCATTACATAACGGTGAATCGATTCTACGACAAATGCTGAACGGAATCGAACCAGCGATACTTCCAAAAATGAATCGGAATTGTGAAATGCTTATAACATTAAAAGGAAAGAAGTTGTACCCATATTATAAGTTTGATGATTCTCTCTAATTGTGGCACATACTCTAATAACTTGACATACTATATATTTGCTAACGTAAGATTAAGCTAATGTAAAGACGGCTTAAAGTACATTAAGTTATCGTACGCGTAACTAATGGAGCCTTAACCTAAAGGTAATATAGTTAAAAATTACTAAATTAGATAATTTACTCTTTCTAAAGAAATAAGCTTCCTGTCTTGTTTAACAAATATGTATGATTATTATTTCATTGTTGTTTTATAAGTTGTGCATTTTATCACAACGAGCTCGACATATTTTCCCGAATGGCATAATGACCTACCTTAAGCCAACTTCCCTCATACCTAACATAAAGGCAAGTTAAAGGAAACTTGAAGTAACTATTTTACGTTCCTACCTCAATTATTATGTTGAGCTTACCCTAAAATATGGTAACTGACAGAATGATGCGGGAGAATAGCTAAAGTCCAACTTTAAATTATCGGAAGTCAGTTACCCGAACGAGGTGTCGCCCGAATTAAAGGTTTGCATTTGTTTCTGCAGTGTACTCCAAATCGAAAAAAGTTTTTCACGATCTAATTAGTACAGACAGAGAACTAGCATGGAGATTGAGGTCATAGTGGATAAATCTTGAGTTTAATAACTACGTACAGCAAATGAAACCTAGTTCACAAGTGTACCTTTTCCAAGTTTTCTGGAAGATCAAATATTGTAGGCATCGTCCTTTAACCATAGTTTGTTAACATATTGTTTAGAAAATATTTTTCTTCAAAATGAGCTTAAGAAACAACACTTGTTGGACTCGGCTGGAAGTTCTTCCTTCCTAGCACCAGAACTCACTCTTTCAGAACTTTGGCATTACTGAAGGGGAACCTAGAATCAAAACGTGACAATGAACATTCGTCAAGGTTTACAATTGAATGTATACATGTACAAAATATTTCATAATTCAATAGTAATTGCAAGTGTCGATGATTTATTTTACTCATGAACTATTTATTTTGAGAAACAACTAACATAGTAAGAAAGTAACTTGTACGAGGATAAATTATCTTATTTTTATAAATCAATGAGTAATAAAAAGTAAGTATATACTCCAGTTGATTACATGTACCCAAATTATTTACAAGAAGATAAGCAGCATAAAAGGGCCTTTAGCAAAATATGGTTCAAAAGGACAATATTTGTACTTCGCATAAGGAAAATGTCGAAAACAAGTGCGGCAGCTTTTCTGTATAACAACCCCTACTTCTGTAAGAAAAATAGGGTACGTTTTTACTGTGTTAAAACGCAAAATCCAACAAAGATTCGAGTGTTAAACATCATGTGTATCGCCTGGACCTGTGAAATGAGCAAAGGTGAGTAAATGGAGTACGTTAAACATCATGTATATCGCGTTTTATGAAATGGTATTGGAAAATGGTATTTGGGCGGCTACGTTGAATTAAAGAAAGCGATTTTTTAAAAGTTTTCTTACATTGCCGTTACCTACTTATGATGGTACACCATCATACCAAATTTCGCTTCTATAGCTCGAATGGTGTGGAAAAAGTTTTTTCTGCGGCCATTTTGATCTAAGTTAACAACTTTTTTCAAAAATGTAAATTATTCCTAAACTACTCTTGTTAATACACTTTATGAAAAATTTCGTATCTCTAGTTCGATCGGTCTGGAAAATGGATTGTGAAGTCAGCCATTTTGGATTCAAAATGATGTCTTTGCAGATATTTTGTAATCTACTAGTAATACCGTCATACTTCGAAATTTCATATTCCAATTTTTAACATCTTGTTTCTTACTGAACCTCAAAATCACTGATTTCGCAATAAACTCTTGTTCCTGTATAGCATGCTGACGTTTTGTGACACGCGGAACTCAGCTGCATTCACTGCCGTGCGTGTTGATACTCCCCTCGATTCACTCGCGTCGCTGCGCCAAGAATCCCACGGCAGGCCGCGCATCGAACTTGAGGAGTTTGGAGGAACTGCGTCCTTTTATCACAACCAGAATTTCCAGGCACTGCGCCACATGATGCAGATATTTCCTCATACTCCAGAGCGCTGCGTCCGAATGGGGAAACTTCCACATTATGCCTGTAGAACATGCTCCTGGCAGTGCTAACATTTGTGAAACTTGGTGGGACACGCAGGAGTATTGGAAGTTGGCGCGAGGAACTAGGCTCATCCATATTCCATTTCACCACTTTTTAAGGTTGAAGGAGTTGACTGGACATTTTGCTCCCCTGGTGCTTTTGCTCGTATTTCGCAGCTTTTTACACTTGTGTAATTTATATGCTCGCTTCGCCTCATTGGGGCTCTGCCCCCAGAATTCCAAGATGGCCTCGCTGGGGCGCACCCCTTTATCGCAATCAGGCTCCCGCTGTGAACTGCACCCTAGTAGGGGAGACGAGTCGAATTTATTCTAACCTACTCGTAATGGTACACCTTCATACCAAATTTCGTTTCTCTAGCTTCAGTCGTTATAAAGTGGGGCTTAGTCGGGCATTTTGGATAAAAGATAGACACATTTTTAACTTTTCCTTATATTTTCATGGCATACTCGTGATGATACACTGTCATACCAAATTTCATTTCTCTATCTTGAACGATGTGAAGAATGTTATTTCAGCTGCCATTTTGAATCAAAGATGGTGAATTTTTTAAAACGTTGTTGTTTTCCTAAACTACTCTTGATAATGCATCATTATGCCAAATTTCGTATCTCTGGCTCAAGCAGTGTGGAAAATGGATTTATGACGTCCGCCATTTTGGATCTAAGATGGCGTCTTTAGAGATATTTTGTAATATTTTCATAATCTACTTATAATATTGTACTATCAAACTAAATTTCGTTATTCTAGTGCCAGCCGTTTAGGCTGTGTATTCTTTAAAATTTTAGGGTTGGCGGCCATTTTGAATCCAAGATGGCGACTTTTTCAAATTTTTTAAAAGTTTTCTTAATTTGCTATTAATGATGTAGTTTCATGGCAAATTTCACTGTTCTAGCTTTAGTCGTTTAGGCTGTGTATTCTTTGAAATGTTAGGTTTGGCGGCCATTTTGAATCCAAGATGGCAACCTTTTCAAAATGTCGGAACTTTTCCTTTATCTACTTTGGTTTCGGAGACGCAAGGGAAAGAACGAGTTGTGTGCTTCTTCTCCTCGTTGTAAAATGCGTTTGCATTTTATTCAACTTACGGGTTAGATTGGGTTACTGTGTAAAATCTTTTTTTCTGCTGCCTTAAATTGATGTTTCGTAAATAAAGAAAATAATACATGATTAACCGTAATATAGAAGTCACTAAGACCAATTTGAATTTTCCGAAAGACTTCGAAACATTATGAATAACATTATCGAGTTGAATGCTGTTAATTTATAAACTAAAAAATATATTTCACTACAATTACAAATAGAATGGTTAGTTATGGGTGAAGAACAAATGTGATTTTGTAAATGTGTTCGCTTAAAAAAATGTAAAGAGAGGTGTGGGGATTTGAACACACAACTTTTGGCGTAGAAAGCTAACTCGGTAACTACTACACTATGGTAAACGTATTGAAAATGTTTTCTCATTTCACTTACCATTAATTTTTACGTACTGTATATGTTTCTGTTTTATTATTATCGAATAGGATTGTCTTTTATTATTATGTCTGCTATGTATGAGAAGTATTCTGCAATAAACAAACAAAACACATCTATCAAAAAATCTGAGTACAAGTAGTTGAAAGTTTCCATATGCACTACACGTGTGCATGTGCATTGCAAAATTTTTCATAGTTGGACAATTCTATTCCAGCGCGTCAAACAAGTGGGATTTACTTTCTTGAAAGATAGTACATAGAAATATAGATAGAATTTGTGTGCCTTGCTGTAGATAGATAGAAAATATCTTAATGACAGAACTCTTTTGATATGTAAATGTTTGACGAATGTGGGTTGTTGATTTTTAAACCATTGGTGTGCTTTTCAGTTGAAGGTCTTAGAACAATTTTTTATTTTGTTATGGAATATTTTAAAATTATTATCTAGGATACGTCAGGGTAATATGGACTCTAAAAGTAACATCAGCATTTAATAATGCAAAATTTTGATATACAAAAATCTTTTCAATAAGATTACAGACGTGTTCAGTTTCCAGACATCCAGACTTATATTCGAAATTCAATTAAGCCACAATTGCAATCTAAAATACTAATGGGAACAGAAGACAGAACAGGAAACAGAACAGAACAGAGTCCACATTGAACAGTAAGCTTCGTATTGCAAATGCAAATATATTTTTAGCATACACTGTAGTATCTGATATTTGATGATGTTGATATCGTATGTTAATTTCTCGTTTAATAAAGAAAGATCTTCCATCGTCGTTATTATGTCTCGATATAATTTTAAAATATTTCGTATTTGTAGGTGGACACATTAAATCGAAATATGCGTTGTTTGACCAATATTTTGTACAACTGTCACTGCAAAACAAACTATATTATCACCTTTACTAAATCTAGCATATTCTACTTTAGACACATCCATGTTGTCTCGGAATAAACCGTACTTGTTTTGATATGAAGAAAGTTCTTCTATTAATACAGAATCACACAATAATAGGAAGTACAATTTTATTTCTTTCCTTCATAGATATTAGATGGTGACACTAATATAAGGAATATGGATTTGGGGAAGCTGATGGTTAGTGTGTATGTTATGGTGCCATCCATGCATTTACAGGGCATAATTGCATAAAACAGTAAGGATAGTTAGCTGTCGTTAATAAACTTACGACCTCCTGAATGCTACCCGAACATTGTACCACTCATTCACAAACTATCAATCCAAGTATTTGTTTATTTAAAACTAAATAAATGATGAAACTGAAATAATTATAGTCTGTCCCATATTACTGATCTGTCTTTTGTAATGCATGGCCTATTGAAACCATGCTAGAAATTGAAGTCATATACATTCAAACCAATGAAACGGAGCATGGCAGGGAAACAACAGGAAGACTGGAGTTGGAGTGTTATTTGTTTACGGGAACTCGACTTGCGTTTGTTATCGACTACTTCAGCGTCGTTGTGATGAAAAGTTTATTTGTAAGTTTCCCCTAACTGTTGTTCGAGAAAATCAAAAGTCGAAACGGGAAATATCAGTTTGACAGATGTCAGGTTGAATGGTCGTCCTATCTGCGAACTTTCGTACAGCAGCGCCCTGTGACGTATTTTCGAAAATAATTTTATTAGATGAAACCATTACGTAGCTGTTCTGCGCAGGTTACATCCTTTGCTATGATGTCACACTTAGCTTGTAATCGCACTTTTCTTTGACGATAAAATAGTGGCTGAAGCAATGTTGAATTTTCATGCACAATGAACTGTAATTCCAAGAGAACAATCTACTACTTTGTTACCATTACGGATTTAAAGATCTTTTAAGTCTTAATTTTTTTTTCATACTGCAAATTAGAAAAAAGACTAAATATGGGACACAACTCGTAAGCTGTGATTCTTATTCGAGGGAATACAGAGAAAACCAAATTTATATATATTCGTCTCCTTAGATAACAATATGTTATTCCAATGTAAAACGAAATCCATTCAGACATTCTTAAAGGTCATAAGTTAATAAACAATAAATTAATTACAAAGCCTTCAAATTATTGTCCAATTTCTGTATAAACAACTCCAGTCTTTCTATTATGGGACAAACTATATTTATTTCAGTTTCATCATTTATTTAGTTTTAAATAAACAAATACTTGGATTGATAGTTTGTGAATGAGTGGTACAATGTTCAGGTAGCATTCGGGAGGTCGTAAGTTTAATTACGACAGCTAACAATCGTTACTGTTTTTATGTAATTACGTCCTGCAAATGCATGGATGGCACCATCAACATATACACTAACCATCAGCTTTCCCAAACCCATTTCCCTTATCGTAGTGTCACCCTTTAATGTATATGAAGGTAAGATATAAAATTGTACTTAATATTTGATCTGATTCTGTATTAGTACCACAACTTTCTTCATATTAAACAAGTACTGTTTATTATGAGACATCATAGACGTGTTTAAATTGCATATGCTTCATTTAGTAAGGGTAATAATAATAATTTGTTTTGCTGTGACAGTTGTACAATATATTTAACAAACAACACATATTTCGATTTTATGTTTTCACCTACAAATACGAAAGATTTTAAAATTATATCGAGACATAATAACGACGATGGAAGATCTTTCTTTATTAAACGAGAAATTAACATACGATATCAACATCATCAAATATCAGATGCTACAGTGTATGCTAAAAATATATTTGCATTTGCAATACGAAGCTTACTGTTCAATGTGGACTCTGTTCTGTTCTGTTTCCTGTTCTGTCTTCTGTTCCCATTAGTATTTTAGATTGCAATTGTGGCTTAATTGAATTTTCGAATGTAAGTCTGGATGTCTGGAAACTGAACACGTCTGTAATCTTATTGAAAAGATTTTTGTATATCATAATTTTGCATTATTAAATGCTGATGTTACTTTTAGAGTCCATATTACCCTGACGTATCCTAGATATTAATTTTAAAATATTCCATAACAATATAAAAATTTGTTCTAAGACCTTCAACTGAAAAGCACACCAATGGTTTAAAAATCAACAACCCACATTCGTCAAACATTTACATATCAAAAGAGTTCTGTCATTAAGATATTTTCTATCTATCTACAGCAAGGCACACAAATTCTATCTATATTTCTATGTACTATCTTTCAAGAAAGTAAATCCCACTTGTTTGACGCGCTGGAATAGAATTGTCCAACTATGAAAAATTTTGCAATGCACATGCACACGTGTAGTGCATATGGAAACTTTCAACTACTTGTACTCAGATTTTTTGATAGATGTGTTTTGTTTGTTTATTGCAGAATACTTCTCATACATAGCAGACATAGTAATAAAAGACAATCCTATTCGATAATAATAAAACAGAAACATATTCAGTACGTAAAAATTAATGGTAAGTGAAATGAGAAAACATTTTCAATACGTTTACCATATTGTAGTGGTTACCGAGTTAGCTTTCTACGCCAAAAGTTGTGTGTTCAAATCCCCACACCTCTCTTTACATTTTTTAAGCGAACACATTTACAAAATCACATTTGTTCTTCACCCATAACTAACCATTCTATTTGTAATTGTAGTGAAATATATTTTTTAGTTTATAAATTAATAGCATTCAACTCGATAATGTTATTCATAATGTTTCGAAGTCTTTCGGAAAATTCAAATTGGTCTTAGTGACTTCTATATTACGGTCAATCATGTATTATTTTCTTTATTTATGAAACATCAATTTAAGGCAGCAGAAAAAAAGATTTTACACAGTAACCCAATCTAACCCGTAAGTTGAATAAAATGCAAACGCATTTTACAACGAGGAGAAGAAGCACACAACTTGTTCTTTCCCTTGCGTCTCCGAAACCAATTTTGACAATTTCTTACTAGATGGCTATGTCTTTAGCATAGATTTTCACTCGTCCGAACTACAAAAGCAATCGAGGTTCGAATTTTTTGAATGGAGAGTAGCTTCGAATTATCATTTTTGTATTTCGTTACTGTGTCATTCCCTGTCAATGATACTGTCGAATGGTATCATTTTATTTTCGTTTCCTGTTGCTTGCCTGCAAATTGACAATATATGAAACAGGAAACCCTTACGTGTCCAACATATTTCTTAAGTTTTCAACTAATCTTGCGTATTAAGCCCGTGAATCAGTTGCGGGACTACCTGTTAAGAGCAGGTTTATTGGGCGTAAACTACGGAATTGCTTAACT
The DNA here is from genome assembly GCA_022664845.1 of Lepisma saccharinum. NCBI lineage: Eukaryota > Metazoa > Arthropoda > Insecta > Zygentoma > Lepismatidae > Lepisma > Lepisma saccharinum. Next base: position 9,996 of record JAGDQP010003691.1, read on the forward strand.
AAGAAGATACTCTTAAACACAACTTCCACATCTTTTATAATAAGACATATTTTATTAGAGATGGATGACGCTAAAGAAAGGTATTAAGAAACATTTAATTCGGCAATGCGAACATGAAGGAAAGATATCATGTAATGAAAAATTAACAGGAAATATATGTAGGATGATTTATTTCTCAATTTTGATATATTTATTCTTAATTTCGAAAGAAATTGTATAAAAGAAAATACAAGTTTATAGTTTTAGGTCCCCTAAACAGCATTACATAAAAACGTGGATTATAGAATTTAAATTTTACTTAAGGACGCGCCTAGAGCAACGACGGTTTTCCGTAGTTGCTTTAAGTTTTAACATCGAGGGTTAATTTACTAGAGCAACAACGGGACGGAACGGCACAAAACTTTGCGTAAACAGAATTTTTGAGTAAACAGTACGTCTGCGTATGCCCACCGCTAACAGGCGGCTGCCCCCCCCCCCCGCGGCTAACGCGCCCAGCTCCCTTCGGACGCACCCTCCCCCTTGCACACCTCGCTATCGCTCGGTGTTCATCCTGCCCTGGTGGGATTATATACATCCTAGTCTTTAGTGGCTTCTTTTAAAATTGTAAATCACAACTTTTATTTAATTTCCTTTTGTGTATTAACATAAAAAACGAAATAACTTTAATTTTCTTTAAAAAAATATGCAGAAAGTCGACGCCAGAGTTTCAAAAGGTTTCGGAACCTTTAAATCAGCTTTCTAACGCCTTGTCCACAAGACCAAACTGCAGCTGCCGGGCTGAGCGCTTCTCGCTAGTACTTGTAGTTCAAGCTAAGTGAGAGTGAAGATTTCCGTCGTTGCTCCAGTAAATTAACCCTCGATGTTAAAAACTTTAAGCAACGACATAAAACCGTCGTTACTCTAGACACAACTTTTATTTAAGTTCTTCAGGCAATTTTGGCTCAAGCTACATGTAATATATAAGAGCATTACAAATACAGTGCTTGCCTGAGAAATTTGACCAGAATTCTGATTAAGCCTTAGCATAAAAATGTTAGCTTTTTCAAATACGAACTTTACTTAAATTAAGAAAAAAAACGGAAAGCATATTGCAAGTGTTAAAAGAAAACAAATTGGTAATAGTAATATTTGCATTTTAGCTTCCTAATAACAATCCAGAAAATGAGTTAGAAACTGATGTTAAATTTCATCAAAAAATCTTTTATATAACTTCAGCGATGGGAAACAAATTACATGTAAACGATTAGACAAAACTCCTTATGCACTGTTAATTTACCCTTTGTGTTTGTTCCATGTATATAGAAATCACATTCTTGATTGACATAGTTATAAATGAATTCATGAAAGTCGAGTATTTTTAATATTGCGTACTAAACACCCAGTTGTTTGGAGTCAGCGATTCAGCCATAATTTCCATTTTGGGTGGGGGTGTAAAGTAAAAATTAAGAGAGTGTAAGTGGAGTTTTGCACAGTTTCAACTGATTTTTGGCCGATAATTAGGTGACACTTCCACGGCAAGGGGAGCCTGGCGGAATCAGTGTTCGGAGTCCACGTTAAACTGTAGGTCCAGTCCTAGGAACGTCCTCTCTATCCGATTGAAGACAATGACAATCGCCATCGGTTTACCCTGCCCATGAACTTCCGGGTCAGCACCTGCTCTCGGGCAGAACACACATAATTAAATTTATTGTAAATTCGCCACTTTTGCCTCTTGCTTTACTCGCAGAAATTCTTACTCTTGCTTTACTATTTAATTCACAGCTAAACCATGGTAAATTCATATATCAAGTTGTTAATAAATTAATAGTCTGGAAAGGAAATAAACGTTCGAATTTGTACCAGGAATGAGGAAAGTAAATGTAATATTATGTGGCATCATTATTCATCGTATGTATTATATATATTTATGTAATAGTGTTCAGGTAATGAATTAAGTTTATCATTATGGGTATAAATATTGTAATCTGCGCGCAAAAATTTGTAAATTTTCGATAAGTCCTATTATCTGGGAGATCTTGATATGGTTCCTTTTGAAAATTCGATTCATAATTGAGTAGTGAGTGTAGATAGATGTCTTTTGGTATAGGAGTAGGTACACCAGGTGTATGCATAAGTTTTTGCCGGTTTTTGTGGTAAAGAAAACACGTAATTTTCAAGGGAAATTAATTTTGCTTTATTCAAAATATTGGTCACCGGCTTCTACACATTTCGCCCATCTTTCAGGTAATTGATGCATACCATGCCAGGAAAACTGCTTGTCTTTTGCGGCAAACCATTCGTCGAGCCATTTTCCAACGTCTTCGAAATTGCTGAAGCGCTGTTCTGCGAGCGCATGCCCCATTGATGCGAAGAGGTGATAGTCAGATGGTGTCTGGTCTGGGAAGTACGGCGGGTGCGGAAGAATGTCCCATCCAAGCGATTTCAAGGTGTCTTTCACTGGCTTTGCTGTGTGAGACGGCACATCGTCGTGTAACACAATCACTTTGCCATGTCTTCGGGCCCATTCCGGTCGTCTTTCGATCAATGCGTGATTTACATTAATCATTTGTTGGCGATAGCGTTGTGCATTAACGGTTTCGCCCAGCTTCAAGAGTTCATAATACACAATACCGCTCTGGTCCCACCAGACACAAAGCATGGTCTTCTTGCCGAAACGATTTGGCCTTGGTGTTGAAGGACCGGCTTCGCCAGGTGAAAGCCACAATTTTTTCCGCTTCGGGTTTTCAAACTAAATCCACTTTTCGTCAACCGTCACAATTCGTCACTCGTCACACAAAGGATTTTCTTTCGTGGCGTTGAAGCAGCATTTCACAAGTGACTTTGCGATTTTCGATTTGACGTTCATTCAAATCGTGTGGGACCCATTTACCCAGTTTATTGATCTTCCCCATTGCTCGTAAACGTCTGCTGATTGTTTCTTGTGACACATTTAATCCTTTTGCCAATTGCTGTTGAGTTTGAGTTGGATCATCCTCCAATAACACCTGCAATTGCTCGTTTTCTCAATTTTGTGGTCTACCAGAGCGCGCACTGTCTTTCACAATGAAATCACCACTTTTAAATTGTCGAAACCATGTCTCACATGGTCTATCGATGGAACGTGTTCACCATATGTTTCTACCACGATGACTTTCAACAGTCTTTTTTTTTAATTAAATAACAAAATCAATGCGTGCCGCAAATGTTCTTTTTCAGGCACAAACTTCGACATGATCACTAACGATAAAACAAGGACGCTAGTGTTTGGCGGACTCAAATTGTGTGTGTTTGTAGTTTAATGTCAGACGAACAAAATGACGTATGTGTCAAATGAATACGCTGCGTACTTTTCGCTGGCGCCATCTTTTAGGTAAAGCGGAAACTACGTATGCATACACCTGGTATAAGTGGTTTTTAGTCTTCCTAGCAGTTTTTTTATTTCCCTTCTAATTATTCTTCCCACTATCTTTTCTTTTCGTTTTAATGGTTTGAATAGGATTTGATTGGTTGAGCATTTTTTTATTTATGAATCGAGTTTGGGGAGTAATCTTGCCGGTTTTTCCAGATGTTTGAAATTATTTGGTTTGAAATTTGTTTAATTGTTGTTGTTTTTTTAGTATAAATTTGTAAACTTTCCTTAGGGAGGTCTAATATGTAACAACTTGATTTTATTCGTTGTTACCAGAAGTAATTTGAGTGAAAAAAAGGCTCCTTAGATTATAAAAAAATATAATCATTTCCAGATATAATCGATGATCTGTGACTCTATGAGCAAGGTCAGGACCAAGTAATTGTAGAGATGTTTCTGCCATCTGCAGACTTTGATTCGAATTACCTTGCTGTGAACGCGGGGGTTTGGTCTTACCAAGCAGATCGATTTTGTATATCAAAAGGTGAGGAAGTAGAATTTTTAAGCGGAGCTCGTGTCTAGTCGTCAGAAAAGGTTCAATTCAAGCACGGTTAGTTGAATTCCGATATGGTTTACATTAAGTACGTGCAATTCGTATCAGTGTAAAATTGTGGCTTGAATACTGTATTCGAATATTTCTTCGGATATTATTATTATCAGCGGTGAGGGTTTTCCATTTGAAATCAGAAACGAAACTGAGAATTTGTCCTCAGATGAGCAATGGAAAGTTGTACTGTATTGAATTTGGTAAGATCTTTCCATTCTTTATTCTTTTCATTTTGATTAGCATTTGTAGTGGTAGTGATTACGATACTAAGTATAGTAGAGTGGTTGTATTCATATTTGTACAGGCGAATGCTTTCTATAACCGTTCTATACGAAAAAAATGTTGGGTACCTTGAAAAGGGCCAGATAAGAAAAGTGAATCAAATGATCCTGTTCCTATATCAAGTATTTCATTATCTGATAGTGCTTATTTTCTTACGCGAAGTATTGCTTAGTAGTTTTAATAGCCGGAAAGTAAAGTCAGGACTAGGTAACTTGTATGCAGAGTTTGTCGAAAACTCCGATTTAATTGAGTTCGGTCTGACTTACAAGGAAAATTTGACCATCACTGGTTTCTTTCAGTTTGCTAGGATAAGTTATTAAATTTTTAGTTATTCTCATATTATTCTCTTTTCAAGTTTTGTTAAGAATAGAATCATTATTCGAGAGATTCGGATTTCAGAAGTTTTTTTTATCTATTATGATTTCGAATTATGTGAACCAAATGTTCGAACATGGAAGTCATGCCACAATTAAAGGCATATTTAAGTTCAAAGAAGAATTTCATTTCATGTTACTAACAGTAAGTATTTTCAGATACTAATTGTTAAAATCATATATTGATTGATTGTTGATTGTTAGAACTAAAGGTGTCTGCAGGAATTATAGTGCCTTTTATACAGAATTTATTTTGCAAGAAAGTATTGGATGAAACAAAGATTACGTCATTTTGATACTCTATTTGCCTGTATTTTTTCCATGTTCTTATGAGATTTTGTATTCACAGAAATTATTTCTTTTATAAAAAGCTCAGAAAAATTAAAATTTTCATTATCCCTAGAAAATCAAACTAGTAATAGGTATTAATAAAATCATTTGGTAATTAGCTATAAGAACAAGGTGAACACATCGATCACTTTTATTTGTGGGTTGGTTTTGTCAACCTCTCACCGACAGTGATGTTGCCTGAATTTGTGGACATGGGGTATGGGAAGTTGTGAATATTTTCTAGATTTCCTTTCATTTTTTAAAAATTTTATTTATGTTAATCTGGAAACTGTTGAACATTTCTCAGCCTCCTTCAGTGTTTCTACTGAATCTGGTTAGCGTGCTGTTACAGTGCACAGCTTTAGTTAATATCGCTGATGACATACGTTCAGCTATGGACAATCATGATATATTCCTGGTATCTGTTCTTGACTTTTGTAAGGCATTCAAAACTAAATTATGTTTACTAAACTCTCTTCTTTCTGTAATTTTTCACCGTTAGCTCTATCATGATTCAGGTTCTATCTGTCAAATAGAAAACAAAATATTATCATAATTGACACTAATTCAAATTTTTATTCTATTCTATGTGAGGTTCGAAAAGTTATTATTTTAGGACCAGTTTTTCTCTCTATATATAAATGATCTTTCTAAAAATATTCTTGCCACTGAATATCACTTGTATGCTGATGTTCAATGTTCAATGCTATATCTCTTCGGAAGCATCAAGTATAGTTCCCACTCCAGCGCTTAAAAACCAATATTAAGAACATCTGTTCTTGGACTGAAGACATCACTTGCCTTGAGGTAACCCTAAGTGAAAGTGAAAATGACTTTGGGCAAAATATCAATAAACCATTAATCTGGACAGAACACGTGAACAACGTTTGTAGAAAGTTGTATGGCGCATTACACTCTCTTCGCCACTTAAAAAAAATCCTTCCTGAATCCATCAAAATCACGTTAGTGCAGTCCCTTGTAATATTAGAAGTGAATTATTGCGATATTTCGTACATCGATCTAGCAAAACGTGTATAGCGCATACTTTATGCATGTGTCCGCTTCGTCTTTAATGCAAATTACTTAGATTATCTATCGCACTATTATTGGAAATTAGGCTGGTTTGATCTTTGTACGCGACGTCGTCTGGCATGTCCTAAGCCTGCTTTATCAATTAATCACATCGAAAAAACCGTCATACTTATCATCCAGGTTTAAACTTCTCAATGACACTCACTCTTTAAACACCCGCTCTAAAGAGAACATGGTATCTCCGTGGAAAGACATGATCAGAGTATTACTCAAAAGCCTGCACTGTGTATACTACAAGAGCTTGGAACGGAATCCTAAAACATCAAGGACTCATTTTCTCTATCATCATTTAGACGTAAACTTAAAGAATTTTTCTCTCAGCACGAGTCACAATCCTGTTTGAGTTACTGGACACGTAGCCACACGGACCAATACGACGCACTAATACTTTCAGAATTATTTGTATTGATTTACCACTTGTTAATACGTAAATGTTGGTGGCATTTATTTTTTTATTTTTGTAGTCGCTTTGAGTGTATTATCATATATTCTGTTCTTCGTTTTTATCTCAATTGATAATGTATCTGTTTTAATGTTTAATTGTTCATAGTATGTAAACTTAATTTAGAATTCTCAAATGTAAAATGGTTGAGTAAAAGAAAAGGTTACACCTTATTTGTGCTATTTAAAGGAAGAATAGATGCAATGAAATTGTAAGAGTGAGTGTGGTTTGACGAAACTGAACACTTTGCTGATATCACATCCTTCCCATATAGTTGCAGAAGCTTTGAGCGAAATCATTTTCTAGTACCTGATGGTTACTCGCTATTACTTTTTTGCTTTACCATGTCTTTAACACACGTTCGCCTGCTAGGACCACATAAAGCTGAGTCGGATTCCCATATCAGATATTATCGTGCTCTTCCAAACTAAGAAAATAATTAGTATATGCGTACTTATGTATATTATTTATTAGTATATTTATTACCGTAACTATACATTTCATGTCCTGTATATGTTGTGAGGACGACGTTTATGGTAATTTTCTGTTGTGGGTTCCAGCTATTTATTAATACAATTTTTTCTTTCGTACAGTAACAGTTTACAATGAAGGAGATTAAATTACTATTTCACTCTAAACTATGTAATAAACTAGGATTTTCCTTTAAGGCATATACAGTACACATACACAATAAAAGAATCAAAATTAATAAGGAGCTTAAATGCACGAGAGCTGGAGAACAGTTGCAGTACTCCAAGCTTTACACTACTACATACTTTAAAAACAATATATATTACAGTTATAGTATAATATTAAAATAATACTTTCATAATTCCTGTTTTCTCTGCATTTTAATGTTTTTGTGTGTATTATTTAGTTTTTTCGTATATCGAGTAGCAATACATGCATAAGATACAGTCAAGATCAAGTCGTAACAAATAGAATACAATAACATTTTAGACAAGATTAAGGACAATTTAAATTAGACTACAGCAATAAATTATACATTAAAGAAATCAATAAAATACAAAATGTCAGGTTAAAAATATAACGAACTGGAATTCTTAATTCTGAATATGAAATTTCCGCTATTTTGTTAAGGAAACATTGAATAAATTGAGATCTTTAATGTACACCAGAACTGCTAAATTGCGATAATGAGTGCCAAAGCAATACAATCAATACAAAAGTAACCGCAAAAGATTAAATTACAACTTACTAAGTTGTAAAGTAGACAGAAAACTATCAATTTTATTCCAATCATAACACATTAGTAGAATTATTTATCCTTTGCATACCGCCATAGCAAAAATAACATGGTGTTCAACTTAGCGTGAACCCCCTTTATTAGCGTAACGAATTAAACGAAATTAGTTTGTTTATCAAGTGTCACCGTAGCGAGCCAAATGAATGATTGTGTTTCGATAGAGTTAAAACATATTTTTGAATTAAAGTATTTGATTGTGTTTTTCTTTATTATTGAGAAGAGAAACGTAAAAATATAATCAGAAAATATTTTAAATGAAATAATGTAGATATTTGTGATTCAATTGCTAACGACATGTTAGCCAGCTAAGATCCGAACGCAGAGGAGGAATTCTTGAGATTAAACTTAGGCCTTGCAGAATGTAAGTCTGGTTTACGGTAATGTTGCATGATTTGAATACTGGACCTGTCTCGGGGTGGCTTGGAGTCAGGGTCAAGACTCGAACCTGCGATCCAATTGGAACTGTACTTTTATTGATTAAACTGCGTTGCCACGGAGAAAAAGATGTTTTTTCCTCAGTACTAGAAGGCTACAGGACCTTTTGTTTCCAAAGAAAGTTTTTTCTGCAGTCCAACCAGAGTATGAGAGTACATAAAATCTTTATTTGTTGTCATGGAGTCAGGGTCAAGACTCGAACCTGCGATTCAATTGGAACTGTACTTGTATTGATGAAGCTGCGTTACCACGAAAAAAAGATGGTTTTCCGCAGTACTAGAAAGCTAGAGGACCTTTTGTTTGTAAAAGAAAGGGTTTTCCGCAGTCCAACCATACTATGAGAGTACATAAAATGTGTAATTGCTGTCATATTGACCTACAGTTTTGGTAAGCTTGGACTCCATGCTTGAAAATGAAAATGACACCTATCAAAATGAACTCAGGACTTTTGGCACTCTGTCTTTCGCATTAGGTTCTCCTGCTGCATATGGGATTTAAGTCTTTGCACGATTAATGTCTACAAAGAAACGAACACAGGTCCTCCGGAATATCAATTTTCACCTGAATATTAAATCTTTCATTGATCTCTTATCCCTCAGATAGGTCCACAAGTTTCAATAATAATGTCTTTGACAAGATTAAACAAGGAAAATTTTAATGATGCTTACAGTCGTTGGTCTATGCCGTCCCATGTACTGGCGGTACTGTAGCGATAAATCAGAACTCTGTTTAAAAAACTACCTAAGCCCGTTTGATGTCGTGGGGAACTTGGTGTTACTGTGGCGATGAACCTCTTGAAAGAATGTAAACGTTTTGAATTTATGGAAATTGATTGCAAACGAAAATAAATGACCTGGGCCTGTAGTAGGTTGTTTTACTGTGGAATGAACCAGGTCATTGAGCTAAAGTTTGGAAAGCGTGTTGTTACTGTTACGATGAACTTTAATGATTGATACTAACTAAACGATTGTTGGTTTCTGTTGCAAATGGACGATTCACGCACTGTGTAGATGAACCTTTTCCATTTCCGAATGGAATCTGACAGAGTTGAGTTAAATAGATTGTTAAGAACTTGTGACTACCGAAATCTGTTACGTCGATGAACTTGTCGTTTGCCTTGTGATAATTGATTTTACTTGTTATTTTATCGATTTTATTAGACTACATGTTTTAATGCGACACAAGGCTTGAATTTACCGATCTTTCAAAAGGGAGAATCGGTTTATTGGTTTAGGACCATGGTAAGTGAGGTGTATACGTTGAGAAACAGCTGTTGGAATGAAATTCATGATGCTTGTTGAGTAAAGGGGGATATTTAAAAGGACGCTTTGACATTGCCAATTTGAACTGGTGGTATTTTTAAAAATACAGTTGGTCCTTTAAACACATTGCATAAAGAGAGGGGAAAAGAGAAGCAAGGGGAGAAGAAGAGAAACAAATGTTTCAGTTTGTGTGTTTGAGCGTCATTATTTGATTAGTGTTTGTTGATGACAGAGCTGTTTTGTCATAGCTGTGTCCTTATTATAAATAACTGAGATAATTGATAAGTACATTTAGATAATTTGCATTATTTGTTTCTTTTACGGTACAGAAACGTGAATTGAGTTCATTTTTAAAATCGGGAATCTAGAAATGAAATCAAAGTACTGAAAAAGGGATTATTTAAGGAAAAGAGCGCATATTGTGTATGGATGTCACTGCGACCTTTTGATGGGAATTTTTATATGATTGTTGGCTTATTGATGTTAGGCGTCGACCGACAAATATATGTTTGATGAAACGGAAGGAAGTACTGGAAAATCTCAGTTAGGATGGCAAGCCGTTGGGATCGAAATCGCGACCTTCGGAATGCTAGTTTCGTATGATGATGGAACACACAAACCTTGTTTTTTTTAAATAAGGATAGGGTGTTTGTTAGCTGCTACCATCGAAGAAACGTGATGACATATTTAGTTATAGTAAAATAAAAATAATGAGAGCTGCTCTGGGAGTTTGATAATGACCTGTGGCAGGTCTAGTTTATAGAAATGATTAAGTATCTTATTTTGGGTTACATTTAGTTGATACTGACGTACTTTCAATTTGATGTAACTGGGTTTTTAAATTTCTGTATTTGTTAAAAATGGTACAAGGGGAACTAATGTTACAATTCTAAAGAATAAAATAATATATAGAACAGTGGAAATGCAAAGTCATGTCACCATGGTTTGTTGAACCTCAGAGTGGTTGGCAAGTAAAGCGTGTACGTGTGGACGCTGAATTAAATACTTTTTAGGAGCCCACTTTACGAGAAAAAACTGTACTTTTATAGTTAAACTATACTTTTCGAAAGATTGTTAATAATAGTTTTCATAACCATTCGGATCAGTTTCCTTTGCCAGTGTGTAAAGGGAATGCATATTATAGTTTATGCTTATTTAGTTTAAATGGGTAGTAGAACTTTTCTGTGATCGAAAAGTAAGAAAAAGTAATAGGTTATAATTTTGGAATGAAGGGACACAGAAACATCGAGTTTACAATAGTGTTTATTTAAAAAATCAGCGCGTAAATACACAAAAGATGGTCCGGATTCCGGAAATTCTGGGTAAAGTCACTTCCGGAATTGTCATTTCCGGATGTGGGAACAATTTCGTGCAAAAAGGACCATTAGAACCGATTTTATGGTTTGTAAAGATAGTAAATTTCCGGAATTTTGAAAAAAATCAGTCAGCGCACTTCAGGATGCAGTCATTTTTGAAGTATAAAGTTGGATTATTACGTATACTAAAATTATTAAGCAAAAAACATTTTTAATGTTGTTCTTTAAATGCATTTAAGTATTGTAGAGTAAAATACTTTTATTATTATTTTTTACAGATTGAAACTCATTTGATGTTAAGGTGAAGTTTGACATTCAAATTAATAACAACTGCAATTATTCAGACAACCTAGGGGAGCCTATTGTTGCTGCGGAAACAGAAGATGAATCTGTTACATTAGAGCCTGTTGTTGGTGGTGTTTGCTGATTTGGCAGGGTAAGTGATATTTTTGTTGATGTTTTTGTATATTAAATAAAAAAATGAGGGTTGGACAAGTGTTGCAAAAAATAGTGTATAACGTGGTCCGAAAAAATAATGGCGTGGTTTTAAAAAGACATAAACTTTAGTTCTTGTATTTAGATTAATGATGATCCAAAAAAGGCAATGACAAACCACTATTAGTTCACCTTGTAATAACAATTTGTTCCTGAACACATATCATTACATTACGTAAGAAAACAGTTTCGCATAACACTACAGCATGTGGAAATTAAATATTATTAGCACTTGACATTTTAAAAATTTTATTGATAGTTTGCAAGAAATATTCGTTTCATTTAAATACTTTGTTTTACATACCAGCACTGCATGTTCAAATGAAATATTATTAGTACCGTGGGAAGGTAAAGGCGGTCGAGCGTGGGACTGACCACCCCACTTCACTGAGTAACGTATGTAAAAAATTGTGGAGCGCTACCTCCACATACCCCATACACTGTTCACGGCGCATGCGTATCGCACAGGAGATAGCTTTACCTTTTTTTACTTGCCTTATAAAAATATTTAATGTTCAACAAATAACAATTGTTCTTAGTTGCGTTTAAAGTACGATTGTGACAATAGCATTTTAAGCACGTTGTTGTTTCTTTTATATTTTTAGAAAGAACATAAACATAAATCCGATAGACAACATTTTAACCCAATGGTTGAATGGACAAATGCTGGATGGAAACGCTATGGTGGCTATGTGGCAAGATATCCGCTATGCGTATAGCTGTGGTTTTTCGCCCAACAAGAGATCTTGTAAGTAGAGAATTTACTTTCTACCTTAGTGATACATTCTGGGAACGCATAAAGAAGTACATTGCATTCTGTCAATCGGTGGGAGATTTATTGGCATTGTATAATTCAGCTCCGTGGAAATTTGAAGGGGTAATTCAAACAAGATCAATTTCATGAATTAAGGTATCAACGCCAAATTGACTTAAAGAGATAAGATTCTGCCCCTCTTTTAAAATTATTTGGTTTTGAGTATGCTTATCATTTGATGGTGGAATTAGGAAGCATGCTTCCCTTACCATTTGCACTGAATACTGATACTGAGATGAATTTTAATCATGGAAACATTATTCAATATCAGCAACAGGCGCAAGAGGAAAGTGAAGTCCACCCTGTAATTCCGCCAATAAATTATTCTGAATTTCAGCGTGATTGGAGACAGGGCAATATGGATATTTGCAATAGTGAAATGGTAACTCCTGTGTATGAATTTGATGAAATTATTTTACCACAATCGCCAATAATGGAACTTGATCAAAACGGTGTGATGGAAATATTTGATTTTCCTGCAATTACTTCCCACTCCATTCCAATGGAAGGAGAATGCAATAGTTCTATGGCTCGTGCAATAAATACAGCAATTGATTTGTTACAGGAAGTAGATGCCAGGAGAAATGCAACATTACCTGACTTACTTGGTAGCGTTAGTCCTGCACTTAATGATATGCTACCACCACCTATTGTGCCTGCTTCAGCCTGTAATCAAAATAATAATGGTATTGTACCACAAAATCTAAACTATGACTTAACTTTTGAATAGGAAGTACTTAATCGTACCATTATACAAGTAACACCAAATGAAGAAAATAAAAGTCGATTTTACTAATGTGAACCTTTGTACCCCACTTTCAGCAGAGGAGTTGTGTATGTCAATGAATGTAAAACAAGGTACACATTCAAACCCGACACATCCACCTACAGCTCATGTATACGATGAACAACGTAACATACTTGTTGAATCAGGCTCGTCAAGTAATGCTCCTCCTTTTGTTCACTATTTCCTCGGTAATGTTACCCCTGATATTATAGAAGAGGCACTCAGAAAATTAAAAAGAATGGCGTTGCACCTTCCGTCTGGAAATTGTGTAAGGCGACAGAAAATATGTGTGGAAGTGGAAATGAACCGCCACAAGACTTTACAATTGTATCCAGCAGCCAGAGAAAATTTCCGCATTTCGGTTTTCATGGTAGAGAAATAATTTTGGGAAACGCAAACCAAGTATCAATTGTCGACCCTGAAGAATATGTAAATAGGTTTTTTGAGTTTGCCACAAGGCATATTCTATCAGGAATTCCCGAATATGCATACTGCGGATTAACCATCTATAGTGAACATTCCACCATCGACAGTCCAGTTCTTGTTTCTTGGCGATTGAGAGAGACTGCTGAAGCTATTTTAGGAAGCTAGAAAATGTTCTGAATTCAAATGAGAGTTTTTTGATGCGGTAATTGTAAATTGAAGTCCACTGGATTGATCCTCGATTTGGGCAGGGAGGAATACTTAATAAGCTTGCAAATAAATTAGTGAATAAGGGATTGTTTCTTTCTGCTGGCACAATCCAGCTTCACAACAATATTTATTGCCTTCCCCAAAGTTTGATTTTGGCCCAGGCAAAACCGGAAGGGGAATCGTTCGTTAGTACAAGCTTTGCAAAATACAAAATGACGAACAACCATGTGGATTGATAAGGTAAAAGAGCTGTGTCGTAAAAATGTTGATATTGAAAAAATTAACGTTTGTATAAACAGAGAAGTACACATGTTGCAAGAACAATTACTTCCAAATTCCCAAATTGTAGTTTATGAGAAAAATCCAGAAACAATAGAAATTATCAACGTGTACAGTGGTCCTGCTGCTCCAAAACAGTTGTTCGTCGATTTTCGGAACCATCGCTGCAGTGTAATTCCTTCCTTTCGGAAATACTTTCAAGTGGAAAGGTATTGTTTACATTGTTTCAAGGGGTACAACAACATACAATATCATAAATGCGAATATAAATGTTCGTACTATCAAAGGTTCCATGGCATTACAGAGGAAGAAAAAGGTCGATTTCCGTGTGATAGTTGACGTAGAATATTTCCTTCTTTGAATTGTTTTGTTAATCATAGAGTTCCATTAAAGGGTACTAATAGATCCTTATGTCAGGATGTACAAGAATGTGGAACTTGTCACAGACTTGTAAATATGCGTCATCGTTCTCGAAAACTACAGCTCATTTGTGTTGAAATATACTGTTCCCTATGTGAAAAATTAGCATTACCTGGTCATGACTTATGCACAACCACTAAAGAAAGAATTGTATGATAGATATCTTGTGATCGTATTTGATTGAACACTCAACTATTAGACGCTAATGAAAAAGGGGATAGGGAACATCAAGTGTGCATCACATTGCTGTAATCAATGCTGTAGTGAAACAAATGCAGAGGTTATCTGTGATAGTTGTAGTGATCCAAACAATGGTCATAGTAGAGACTTTATCCTCAAGACGATCGGAAACTTTATATACATGTATTAATTGCCAGACCTAAATTTCACACAACGGATCGGGTTTTGACGTGATACTGGCTGCGAGAAACTTGTTTGAAGACCAATCACACGGGGTAAAATATACAATGTATTATGAATAGCCAGAAAATTGTTTAAATGATTTTAAATGAACGTATTATTTTTAGAGATACACTTCTTTATATGAACAATGAACTGAATAAGTTGCCGAAAACATTAGGTCCCGATCCTAACTTAGAGTAAGGCGAGTTCCCATATATGTATAATACAAAATAAAACAGAAATTATTGTGTTCCAATTCCAGATCATAAATAGTTTGATGTTGAAAATAAATCAGAAGATGGTACTAAAGCATTGATGGCATGAATGATGCATGTAAGAAAGATCCAAACAATGTAAAAAGAAATAATTAGTTACTGTAAGAACGACGTATTATTGTTAACGCAGGCAGTTGTGAAATTTTCAAATATTATTGAGGAAAAAACCGGTTGGATAAAAGTGTTTTCTAAGCAGTCGTATTATTGATAGTTTGGCAATTCGTGTGTTTCGCACCTTATATTTGGAAGGAAATAGTATAGCCATTTTGCCGCCTTTAGGATTCCAGGACCGAAACAAGCATAGTAAAAAGGCTTTGAAATAGCTAGAATAGTTGGCACATACTACCGGTAAGAAATCAAACACAGTGCTAATGGAAGAGAACAAAAAGTAGGTCCCTACAAAGTAGATAAATATTTTGAACATCAAAGACAGGAGATGTGAAAAGAACCGAATTCAATGGATGTTTTCACGATCATCCACAGTATTATCCTAGCCTCCGCCATACTTCATTATATGGTGGAAAAAGTCTTGAACAACTGTATGATCGTACCGTGAAAAAGGCAGAATATATGCGAAGTTTGAAAAACGCAACCTTCATCGAAATATGGGAATGCAAATGGGATAAACTAGTGAAGCAAAACAAGAACATACAACAGCTTATTAAGACCAAATATGCAAATCTTTATGATGGATTGATTCCGTAGCTTGCATTTAAAGGATGAAGTACAAAATGCTTCCGAAGTGCTATAAATGCGGTGAAAATCAATCCAATAACTACCTAGATATAACAAGCCATGGGTAAGGGCACGGAAAATGTTACCATTTGGAATGCCACGCGTGTACAAGAACAATTTTTCAGAACCGGAGAACGTATATGTTCTTATAGATTGCACTATACTCAAACCAACCGATCTGAAACTTCCGATTTTGCCTTTTTCATGTAATTCAAAATTACTTTTGGACTTGCAGAACATGTATGGAAGAAACCAATAATAATGACTGCCATCATACTGAGAAACAAAGGGAATTTAGGGGAACTTTTCCTACACCAGAACTTCAGGAAAGTATGAAGCGTGCCTATCAAGTAAAAGAAATCCATAAAGTCTGGGAATATAAAATGCAATCTGACTTATTTGAAAAGTATGTGGGAAGTTTTCTCACAATGAAACAAGAAGCGAGTGGATTTCCTGTCAATGTAAAACAGAACAACAAAAACAACACTACATAAAAGACTATGAAGAACATCAAAATATTCAAATGAAATACGACAAGGTTTAAAAATCCCGGGCTGCGTTACATTTCTAAATAATTTTTGAATTCCCTGTATGGCAAATGTGGACAACGCACAGACCTACCAAAATCTAAAATTGTTGAGGATAGTGCATCAGTTTTAAGCATCATGCTTAATCCAAATTAGGAAGTTTCGAAAGTAACACCAGTAGGTGAAAGAAGTCTTGTTGTGACCTATAAAGATAAGAAAAGGAAAACAAAACATTGCCATTTTCGACAGCATTTATTACATAATTGGCTCGTCTACGGTCGTATGAATTGATGGACACTGTTGGATATGATAAATTCCTGTATCTGGATACTGATAGCACTATCTATATCCAAAATAAAAAAGGAAAGTCGTCCTGGAAACTGCGATGCACCTTGGAGAACTACCTAATGAACTGATGGCTAGGAAATGAATCTTTTACTGGTTTAGAGCCGAAGAACTATGAGTATCGCATACAGGAAATTACTACTGGAAAAGGGAAATATATTTTGAAAATTAGAGGCATCACCCTAAACTATCGAAATAAAGACCAAATTACTCTTGGCCATTTTTACAACTTGATCACAGAAAAACAGAAAATAATATTATTTTCCTTAATATTAATCGCAGTAAACGAGGATTTGTAATTGTGTCAAAACCCAAAATAAAATCTCATCAGTGCATCGTGTAATTCAACACACCACAATCACCTACTACAAAACATTACTTTATACCTGCAGACAACATTAACGATGAACTAGTAGTAGTGGAACTTGCGAATATAAAAAGATAAATGAATATTACAACTTCTCATTCCAATTCAGCATGCTGCAGTTTCAACATCCTTGCACCATCATGGTCAGTGGCCTTTCAGAACCAGAAAAGACTACATTCATTAATAAACTATTAAAATTTAAAGATCAAATGTTTAATATTAAATTCAAGAAAATTGTTTGGTGCTATGGTGCTGTTGCTCCATACCTCAGCGTTGAAAATGTTAGATTTCATCAATTTATTCCCAATATGGAAACATTTGAAATTCAACCAGATTCATTGATTACTTTAGACAATTTAATGTCTGAAACAAACGCAGATGTAAGTAACCTTTCTACAGAGTTCAGTCATTATAAAGTTTAACTGTAATCTTCGTTGTTCAAAATTTCTTTCCAAAAGGCAAGCATACCCGTAATATTTCATTAAATAGTCAATATCTGATAGTTTTTAAGAATCCACGTGATAAACTACAGACCGAGTACCTAGCAAGACAAATTATATGACTTGATAGTAAGGGACTGAACAAGCAACAGTAAATCCACATAGTTATCTCCTATTTGATTTAACGCAAAATACTCCCGAGACATTACGAATTCGCACAAATATTTTCCCCTATGAAATCATGATTATCTATGCGTATGTAAAAGACCTGCACAACCCCACAACGTTCAGTTGACGTTACGATGCCGAGCATAAAGTATTACAAACAACAGCTCCTTGCTCTTTGTAGATGTAGGGCAAGGAACGAAAAAATTATCACAAAAAGGTTTAGGAGGAGTTATTCGAACCATCCCACAAGTAGCAAAAATGCCATAAATGGAAACATTTCAACGAGTCCACATCAGAAAGCAAGATTACGTCGACATAAAAGGGCGTTGCTTGCATTGTCTCTAGCAAAGTCCAGTATTAAACGTAGATGAAAATTATTATTACAAAAAGGCGGAGCATTTTCTCATTTATTGTTCTCAACAATATTAAGCACAGTGGCCGAAAGTCTTTTCAATCGGTAACATGGCGACGTCTCAATTTCAAAATATGACTTTAGTACTGTAACAAGAAACAGCACAATTAGCATCATCTTTAAAATCCCAGGAATCACACCAAACCCGATTAGATCAATAAATGCAAAATGTAATAACACGTAAATAACATACGGATATAACACCACAGGAAAAATTTGAAAATCTACCAGCAGGCTTTGCATAGGTATCTGGGTCATATTCCACCAAGAAATCAACCCATTGCATTACCTCTCGCGGAATCAGATGTTACAACAAAAAGTAGTTCTACAAATCCATTATTTCAGCTGATTTTAGATTCTGTTCCTAAAACTCTCAGTCGAAAAACAGGAGTCTTATTAAATCTAGTGCACGCATCCAATCGTATCAGTTGGGACCTATCCGGTGCAGTAACCATTGATAATACTGTTCTTAATGGATCTAATATTATTGATCTTGTAAATGGAGTGGTAAGAAAACGAAAATGACGATATCCAATCGGTATACAAACATTCAAGCAATTATTGCAGGAAATTAATATTCCAGAATTAATTAATTTTCAGTTTGGTTCAGAATCAGCATTATTTAAGAAACAATCACCTATTCGTAAAGTAATAAAAACCGGAGCCAAGAAACGTGATACCAAAACCATTGTAAGAAATTTTAGATTTTATAAAACGTGAACATGTCGTTATCCTAATTGTACTATACGTATTCAGATCCAGTATCTCTACGAAGTATTAGAAAAATGCAACAAAAGCATACAGCATCAAGAATAAAAGTTAAAAAAATATTTTTGAGTCATAAGATACATATACATTACGTAAAACCTTTCCGCGAAAACAATAAAATGTGAGTGGTCCAAATGAATTACTACAAATGGATTTAGCAGATATGCAAAATGTGTCAAAGGATAATGATGGGTACAAATACATTTTATGTTCAACTGATGCTTTTTTACGATAAGCAATATGTATTCCTGTCAAAAATAAAACGCGTCCTGTTGTAGCTGAAGCCATTACTAAAATTTTTAAATCGTTGAAATTACCATTAGCACATTGTAAAACGGATTTAGGGACGAAATTTTATAACCAACACGGGAAACGCGTATTTGAAAAGTATGATGTCAATCGTAACAGAGTTCATTTGGAAATAAAGGCAGCACTTCTTGAATGATTTATACGCACGTTGAAGGTAAAAATATACAAGTACTTTACGTCAGAAAAAACATGTAGGTACATTGATGTGTTAAACGATCTCATACATAGTTATAATCATAGTCTCCATTCGTCAATTAAGCTTGCGCCTAGTGAGTCTCGGATAAGAACGTAAACCAAGTCTCGTAAACCATATACGGAAACAAATCCAAAATTAAACCCAAATGTAAATTACGATCCGGAGACTATGTTCGTGTAAGTAAATATAAACATAAATTGGAAAAGGGATACTTACCGAAATGGTCGCGTGAAATTTTTATTGTTGACAAATATATAAAAAGTAATCCTGTCATATATAAAATTAATGATTGGAATAGTGATCTCATCAAGGGAAGCTTTTACAGTGAGGAACTTAAAAAAAAAATATTACACTTAAAAAGAAAACGTACCTTTTCAAGAAAATGTTAAAACGAAGAAACGGATGGGTCTACGTCAAATGGTGAGGATATCCTATAAGTATGAATAGCCGGGAACGATGAGAAACTCTTCACTCAGCATCATGACATCATCCGAGCATGCTAATGAATTTTATGTAACATTATCGTCCAAAGCTAGTTTACATGTATTTGATAATACCACTGCATCATATACAACCAAGCTCGTTCAACCAATACATTTAACAGGAAATTGGGTGGTGGGGTTAATAGAAATTAATAGTCCTGGAGTGTTTATAATATTAAGCAGTCGCAAGAAATTATTATTCAAACGGAAGGTTAAAATCATACAATATAATATTAAATTTCCACCATGTTATTATGATTCCGTACCGAAATTGCTGGAAAGTATTCTAAAATTATTGAAACCGAAGAAAAGGAACAAGCACTACAAGAAGCAAAACAAATGGAAGATGAAAAAGAAAGATTACGAATCATACTTCAGAATTCAATCAAAGTAACTCAAATGAATAAACAATTATAAGCAGAACTTACTGCTGCTGATAATGATGCTTAAACTAAACTTGTAGGTGACGATCCCAATCTCGAAGATGAAGATAAAGCAACAGTTATCGATGATCCTTGTGTGTTACACTATGGTTACACACGTGATCGTGCCTATATTAAATACAGACGATATCGAAAACGATATTATATAATTGGAATAACACCTGCATTACAAAATCTGCTTGGGTTTAGTAATGATCCAAACATGGTGATTCACAGCATGCATTATTTTCTGCATAGTCGACGTAAACGACCATTGATTGTAACCGTTCCTGCACCATTTCCATGCAATTTAAATTATAATATCCATTCCGAAATTAATGTTTGTCTTGATTTAGTCAAGCCAGAAACTACTATTGGAAAACTACTTCGATAAATCAGTGTGCACGAGTATCAGTACGGTGAAATCAAATCCTATATGTTTGAACGGCGTCAGTATATGAAAGTGTAAAAGTCATATTTCTATACTTTACACATAGACTTAAAAGATGAACCTGGACAAAAATTGCCATTGCAATTTTGAACGTCAAACATTACGCTTCATTTTAAACAGAAAGCATGATTTTCGAAATTAGTGATGATCATTTTTATATTACTCTAAGTTTAAATGCTAGTACACAAACGTAGACAAATAATATACCTACACATTTTCGTAATATTCTCAGTCATCGTATTCAATTGAATCATCCTTTGTGGAGGGTTGGACTTAGTGAAATTCACATTCCACTCACATGTCAAAATGTTATTGATGAAGAAAATATCTTTTGGTTTGATTTAAAGGACGGAACTAAAACATCTTATTGCATCAGGATAGTATGCAGCCGTCCAACAATTACTGGATGAACTCAATAAAATTACACCATGGATAGAATTTAGGTATTCAAATTCAGTTTAAATTAAAACCAGCGATAATATTCAAGCTATTCGTTTCCCTCCCGTGTTAGCATTGCAATTAGGATTTGAACCTAGTATTAACATTTTAAAACTTGGAGTAATACAAAAACAACCCTACCTAGGTATTGGATACCCACAACAAGTGTTTGTATACACGGATCTCATTCAGCCACAATATGTAGATGATATAAAGTACTATTACCTCGAATTGTAGCCATGACGGATACGAATGATGGAAAAATTCAAACAATTATATTTCAAAACATTCACTATTTTCCACTATTTAAATTAAATTTCGATACAATTGAAATCCTACTATAGGATGATACAGGACGTGATTTGCCATTTACATCCGGAACATTGACGGTGACACTTGACTTTACGCGTCTTCCGCAATGAAAGTAGCAGTACATTGTGGACGCAAATTCCGTATTTTGCAGACACCGTCTACCAACGTGGCCACGGAATTGGGTTTCTGTTTGCAATACCATTTATTAAACAAGGCGCCAAAGCCGTTGGACGACAAGCGTTACAAACAGGAATTCGAGTTGCTGGGAATATGTTAGAAAACCGACCTCTAAAAGAATTTTTTAAAGGCACGCATACGCGAAGCAGGATCAGCTTTAAAAAATTAAATAAGTTGCTTACCGCTAGCGGTAGGCGACGTGCACGCAAACGATGAGCTGCTGCACGTATTGGAACACCAGTAAAGCGTCGTAAACGTGCTAATACTTGACGAAGAGATATTTTTAGTTAGTCATCATGTCGTTTCTTACGCCTGGTAGTAAAGAGTGCTGTACCAATGAATTTAATTTGGTATCTGTACCTATGACACAAACTGCAATAGAATCCTCACGTATGGTTCACTATCGACCTATCTCAACACTCACATCCGATGGACACATTGAGTTTGTTATTTCTGGAGATAGCATAGCATATCAGAGTACCGGTATATTCATCTTTCGCATTTTACCTGTATGTAAAATGTAAAGTAGTAAGGGGAAATGCGGATAATTTACAAGTAGCTGCAGCAGAACCACCACCCGTTGTAGTTGATATTGTTGGACCTGTGAATAATATCCTACATTCGATGTTTTCGCAAGTCGATATTTACTTGAATGATAAAATCATTTCGTCTTGGAATGGAACCTATCTCTACCGTTCTGTTTCCAAACAAGTCTGCACTACAAGGAAGATACACATATGAAAACAGCCTTATGGTATAAGGATACGGCAGGACAGTTAATACGTTAACGAATGTCAATGTTGGATTTCGAAAAGGTAGTGCAATGATTGCAGGTAGTGCATCTATTGAAATGTTAAGTCGACTTTTCACTGATATTACAACCCTTAATCGTATTCTTCCCAATAAAGTTAACATGCGAGTCGTAGTAAAGATGTATTCTGTCTTATGACAGCACAACAGTCTGATTTCAAAGTTCACTTGAAGGAAGTTATACTGTATGCAAGTCGTATGGAAATATCTGCTGACTTGTCTCTTCAATTAAACTGATATATGCTTCAGGATACTGCAAAACTTGCATTGACACGTGTAGAAACACGTGTTCATTACATTCCTCAAAATGAATCTACTTTCAATTTGGATAGTTTATTTTTACGAAAAGTACCTGAAGGTCTTGTTATTGGTTTTGTTTCAAATACTGCATTCAATGAACAATACAATGAAAATCCATTCCAATTTCAACACTTTAATCTCAACAAACTTCAAGTTAAGGTTGGTTCTAAATTTTATCCACTGACTCCCTTGACTCCTACTTTTGCAAACAATTTGTTTCTTCCAAGTTATCATACTTTAATTTCCCGGACTGGTATATTTCATCAAAATGCAGGACATACCATTTCACTTGAAGAATATCCTAATGGCTATACGCTGTATGCTTTTGTTTTGTCACCTGCCAATACATTAGACGATTCTACATGGGGTGTTGTCAAAGATTCACCTGTTAATATTAGAATGGGGTTCAGTCAATATCTTGAAAATTCCATTACTTGTGTAGTTTATGCGCGATTTGTTTCATTAATTCAAATAGATAAAGATCGAATCGTGTATACGGATAATATGGTATAATTCATCAACATACCATAAATTGGTGAATACCATAAATTGGTTGAATTTGGCGTTGAATACCATAAATTTTATGTCATTATTATTATTTAAATAAAGTAGTTGGCACTCTGTCTCAAAACATGCATATAAGGTGAAAGTAAATTCCTGTTTACATCAGTGTAATAACTACAGTATGAGAGCAATCATCCACTTTTTGGCGTTTAATTAAGCAGGTGACGATGACCTTATCGTCAAGGAGTTGGCCGTAGTCAATCCCGATCTAAATACCGCACATGCTTGGATTTTTAACAACATTTTAACAATGGAGACTTACCGCTAACACTTCAATTGGACAACGAGTACCTGTCCACAAACATCTATGGACTACAGTTGTCAGAAGGCGACGTAGCATACAAACGTTTGCAGCAAGTCCTTGTGAACTATACAAACCTGCGCAACACTACCAAAACTCATTATAGCATTCAAAACTATTTTTTGACTATCGAAACACAATCATTCATTTGGCTCACTACGGTGACACTTGATTAACAAACTAATTTCGTTCAATTCGTTACGCTAATAAAGGGGGTCAGGCTAAGTTGAACACCGTCTTAATTTTGCTATGGCGGTATGCAAAGGATCGATCATTTTACTCACTCTGTATCAAAATACTACTTTCTAATACTGTGTGCTCTTTTGCGATGTGTGTTTCACGAAAAAGTACCTCGTGTTTGACATATCTACTTCATCTGCTCTATGACTACGCCGTTATATCGAAGGAAAGGAAATGAGAGGCGGTTGACGTGGACATCAGCACCCCAGAACTTAACCTGCAACTGCTTTGTTTGAAATGGGAACTATGTGTTTTATGCAGAAGTCTACATTTGAAAATCTTGTGTTCCCTGCATATACTAAAATAGTGAAAATAATGATATACGGCAGTCTCTTATCAGGTTTAACTGAACATGAAGCAGAAATTGAACTCCAAGAAAGAATAAAATTGCACAATATACGAGTTGATGGTAGTGAAATACATTAAGTGCTTTTGTACTGTAAAGCAAAGTTCATGAATCGTGCCTGAATCAGTAAAACAAAGTCAACTTGAAGCGAATAAGAACAAGAAAAGAGACAGATGGCCCTGTGCATTCTACTGTAACGTGTTTATATTACCAGTTAATGATGTAAAGTCAACATGTTTGTTTTGTAATCCGACAGACAAAAAGGATGAGAGTTAACGTTTATCTGTCATATTTTTTGACAGATTCTAATATAGTGATCGTGAGAGCGGCTATCACCCGTTTATGGGACACAAAGCTGCTAACATAGGTAAGCGCTCGTGATCTGGCTACAACCGAGATAAAATAACAAAGAGTTTTATTGCATTATTCAATCGTTCCAAGTAGCTTGATTGGGATGAACAATCCCAAAATGTCATCCGATGAATGACAACGTTAGGGACAACAAATACACCCATAGAAGCCCATGGAACACGGCTAAAAAAGAAAATACTAGTCTGCATTCCACATCTACAATTATACAGAATGGGCAGAATCATGTTATTGGTGTGCAAAGATGATGTGCAATAAGCACAGAAAATGGCATGCACTAAGCAAAAGTAGCTCTTCGCATACGTAGAAAAACATTTAGAACTCCGTCCAAATTCATTGGGACCTTTTTTGCACAATCCAAGAAGCATACTTTCCAAGAGCGCAGTCCAGACTATCGGTTATGATTTTGACAGGTCCTATTATATAGACATACGAGGAGAAAACGATAAATACTTCAAAAGAGGAAGAACTCTCAGAAGAATGTCCGCCATTAGAGAGATACAGAGATACCTTTACCACTATATGTTAGAATGGTGATCCATGTAAAAACACACAAACGGGGTATCATTGAAAGATTAGTACATTTTCTACGACAGTGTTCTGGAAGTGTCGTCTACAACCTTAAATTTGATAACTGAAACACAGCTCCCAAGTACATCGACACAGCATCCTGAAGTACCTATTTTAGCTGTGAACTCGTTAGTGTGGTCCCATATGAATACTTTAGCGGAAGCTGGTGAGTGGCTTAGTGCTGTTGAAACAGTTATGATGGAAAGTGGAGATAGTATGCAACATTTGTCATTTGTCAACACTAGTCAGCATTCCATTCCAACAAGGAGAATTGTGGTCTATTTCAGAGTCTTTAATTACACTGTTCCGTGACTCAGTCAATTCTCCCGGAATGGTGAGACATGTATTCAATGACTGGGTAGCACTAAGACAGACGGATTTGCCTTAATTTAAATGTTGGTACACAGCCATGTACCTTGAATAGCTTTTTTACTTTCCTCATACCATTCGTTCGGCGAAGTTTCTATTGCAATGCACTGGATCAGCTGTGTCCTTGAAAGCTATCCTTCGATTATACTAATTATTCGCGTTTGTTATCACTTATCGGTATTCGTGACATCTTTGCAGGAAATAAAATAAGCAGATCAACAGCTAAGCCACAATCACATACTAGGAAACTACCTAATCAGCGGTTTTGACAATAGAAGGAAGGTGTAAAAGCAACCAACGCGGCGGCAAGATAACATGCAGAGTCAGGAACTTCTTATAACCTGACTAAGCATTGACAATGACCTTCCACCAAGAGCAATGACAGCGACGGCGTATATAAACCGCAGATAATACAACAACTGAGATCAGTCTGTCCTCAGACATCAGTCTTGTGACACTAATGTTTCGAGGCAAGTCTTCAGCAAACAGTCCTTAGACAACAGTCTTCGGAGAAGTCTTGAGAAAATATAATTATACAAGTGACTAAGTGCAGAGCGAACTTTATCTACTGATGTGCTAAAAGACCAAGTGAACATCGAGTAATAGAGATAAATTTTGACAATGAACATCTTTAGAACTACAGGAACTAGAAACAGCATTCATTGAGCCAGAGGTATGTGTTGTGCAATGTTACTAATATAAGAGTATTGATCTGAATATATGCAAGTGTCACAGTTGCTATTAGGATAGCTTTAATTAAGAGTTCATTCATGTCAAATGTAACTTAATACAACTTATATGTTCGTAATATGCAAATATAACCGTTGGCTTTACCTTCATTCCCCCTCTCCAATAAGTAAAGTGAGTAGTTATAGTTGAGGCCAATATTTAACATTCTTAGCTAAACCGTCTGAAGATGACTGTGTTTGAGCTCATTTTATTAGAGCAAAAGCTCAGAGTTGCCACAAGAGCAACAACGGACAGGATGCAAGCACGCGAAAAACATGCAATAATATCTTAAACAAATAGCTCAGTAATTGTACTTGTGGGGGTTAGAAGTCTTCATTTGTCTTCGTGATAAGAAAATGACTCACATCTGAATAAGATATTTTAAGCAGAAACATTTACAGCCGACCAACATATGTTGGCCTCGTCCGCTATATAGAGATTTTTTGTTAAAAGTACATAATATAGCTGTCTGTATTCATATTTAATATAGTCCGCTATTCAGAGAGTTTCCTTCCATAATATTCAATGCTAGACTGCGGGGGAATTTAAAACTATCCGTTATTGGACGTTTCACTTTAATAATAATAATAACAACACTTTATACTTATACATTATAATTTATTACGGGCAATTGACAATACAACTTGTGGCCTGGGCATGCCACCGAAATACTTAATAATGCAATAGTCTACCGAATAAAATACATAAAAAAGCAGCTATTTAATACAAAAAAATAAATCAGTGATACAAAATATATGGCAAAATCAACATGAATAATCAAACAAAGACATAAATGGTACAAAAAACATCTAAAATACAATCTAGTGAGATCATACAGTCAATTTAATTGTAATCTTAGGGGGGAAAGCAAATAGTATAAACATAGTCAAACATGCTACAACATAGCTTGGGATAGAATGAATCTATGCTATGACACCCACAAATAAACCATAAGCAGATGTACATTCAACCAGTAAAACGTTATAAAAAACTCATATCATGGATAGTCAAAAACTTTAGTATCTGTTCTATCGACATAGTAAGATAAAGCAGAATTAAAAAATGAAAGATAAAGAATACATTGATAAACATATAAATCTAGCAATAACAATTATGCCATGTTATGCCATTAAAATGAAAAAAAAAATGGTTTATACGTATATGTGCATAGATCGAAATCACTTGCATATTGTGAGAGACACCATTGTTCCACATTATTAAACTTCATAAGTTGATCATAAATAAACTTGAATTTTTGTTGGAATATCTCTATCTTTTGATAATAATCATGTACTAAATTCATGCATCGCGAGATCGGCGATGTTTCATAATCAAAGTGCATGAATACAGTAGCACCTCTTATATCATATTGTGGTATCCTCATTTTAATTCAATCTGTGGTTATTTGACCATGCTATACCCCATGAAAAAATGTAATATGATTTACAAGGCGACGATCCGACAATTTAGTGAAACCCATATATGTTCTTATATTCTCAATAGGTTGACTATTGAATTTACTCTTAAACTTCCACTTGAGCCAAGATAAAAAGTTGTTCTCAACATTTTCTGTAGATTGTTCAGTATATTTTCTTTTATAGTTCCAAACAGGACTTGCATATTCTAGTTCCGCTCTGACCAAGGACCAGAACAAAACTTTGCATGTTAAGAGACATTAAAAATTCCTACATATCCATTTCACAAGAGCTAGGTTTCTACTACAGATTGCCATTAGCCCATTGAAAAACTTATGAAGATCGTTTTGCAACATCAGGTAGTCATTGATATTCGTAATAGATTTCAAGATCTTTAGGTCTTCAGCATATAGTAAGCTATTACAAGAGAGATGGCATGTGAGGTGATTTATAAAGATAATAAACAACAGTGGTTAAAAATTTGAACCTTGAGGCATTCCAAACGTTACCTTATATGTGGAGAATATACTGGCATTATATCTTACCTTAAATTTACGATTTGTTAAGTACGAAGTAATCAACTTCGTAAGAGGAGCTAGAAAACCTTACAGAGAGAGTTTCTTAATCAGTAAATTATGAGGAACTTTGTCAAAGTCCGTAGTACAAACACAGCCCTGCTTACCTTAATTTATTCATAAAACGTTAGAACTTAATTAAACTCTTGCTGTCGACATACTTTCGTATACCGTATCCGTCCCATCGTTAATCAAAGTGTTACCTCCCCCAAACTGTAGTCGTGCTTTGCGAAACGTATACCAGATTGCCACAATGCATTTTTCCTCTTTCTGCCTGATGAAAATTAATACTTGGACAATCTGGTTTCATATTTGCTTTTGCTAGCGAAAAATGTATACCGGATTACAGTAGGCATTAAGGAGTTAATTGGAAAAGCTTTTTCTTTTACAATACTTTGCGTACAGACCGCAACTTGAATAACATAAAATGAATAATTAAAAGAAACAGAATAATAAATGTTTAATGATGATAAAGATAGACATGGATGTAACAAACTTGAAGTGCTCGTGAATATTAAAAAGTGTAGGTACCTGTAACAGTTATTAGTGGTATTTTTCTAATTACAAGAAAACGGAGTATATATGAAAATTAATGTAAAATTATATGAATAATAATATTGATGAATAAAATTGCATACTACAATGGCATCCCTGAACAAAATTACGTGGTCAAATGACATCCTAGGACTCAAGCTCATGCGCATGGGAAACGAATGAAAGGTAAATGCGCAAAAAATTGCGTGCAGTAATCCAAAGAGCTTGTTTTCAAGGAGAACATACATGATTGGTTGAAGCGTTACATTGTCTTAGGAGTTGAAGTGGCAGCAAGTCAGTTTGTGGAAAGATAGCCATGGAATCATTTGCAGAGATTGACGAGCGCGCCTTAGTTACAGCGGCAGAGGAAGCCGAGGCCTCTGTGAAACCCATTATTCCAGCGTGTAAGTGTACTTCTCGATGGATCGACTAAGCATGCATTTGGTGTGCTATTAACAATTGAACTCCCGAAAACCATCATATATGCTGGGAATGTTTTAAGGGAAAAGGTAGTCAACGGGACCATGTTTGCATGGGTAAGGATGGTTTTTCCTTTATTTCAATTCCCTGGAAGGAAACACAATCATCGTTAAACAACAAAGCTACAGATATTTTGAAGAATCCAGAAACTCAACAGAAGTTGTTTGCTCTGTACCTGGAATCTCATCCTGAAGGTGTCAACCTTGCAAAAAATTTGTATTGAGCATCACAGCACCTGATGAAAACTTGTCTTTGGCAGTTGAGAGAAGCATTGCTGGAGAAAGATCGCCACTCGTCGACATATTGCTAAGAGACAGAGTATGTGAAGCGATATTGAGCTGTGTATTTACTGAAACTGTGTAGTGGACAATTATATTCATTGCAACTATAATCCTAGGACTTATATTTACTGGAACAGTGTAGTGGACAATTATATTTACTGGAACTGTGCACAACACTATTTAGTGGAACTGTGTTTTATTTAGTGCCTTGTGGTGATTATGGCTCAGTGTACATACTGTATTGGTAAATATATTTTGGACAAGTGTGTGTTAAACACCGTAAGTACTTATTCAAAGTACAAAATATATTCAAAGTCATTTGAACAATCCAGAAATTTTCAAAGACTATTATGAATTTTTTGTACAGCAGGGTCATTCACATATTTAGAAAAATACCTTGTTTAATGTTGTTTGTCAATTTATTCGAGAACCTGAATGCATTGCACAAGTAATACCTGTAATTGTGAAATAAAACAAAACTCTGATTAGTTCACGCGTACTTAGTTCCAGACAGTACATCATTGACTTTTAAGATTTCCCCTAAGGAATACATTATCAGAGAATTTTGTTTAGTTGCATATGATGCCACGTTGTTATTTCATAGTCTTTTGAAATTACGTTGCGAACGTTTTGATTTAGCTGGTGCATATCAAACACAAGTGGATTTGCTCACACATCATTGCATGGGTTAGAGTGGAATACGTCCAATGAATATACTGTATCCCACATTCGCCATATTATGTCACAATTATGTGATATGGGATCCATCTTTTATTTGAAGGGTCACGAAAAGAAGGTGCTGTTGCAAAAAGTATTTCAATCAAAATATATTGTAAATTTAGAAGACAAAGGATGGCCTGCCGTATTTCAAAGTGGACATTTTAAAATGTACGTATCACGAACCGGTGAAAGAATATGCATGTGCTTTGCGGAATTGCATACAGTTACAATACTGGCTAACACTTCAAACATTAAAAGTTGTCGACGGAATATCCACACAATGAAATTGTGATTTAGAAAGATAATAAATGTATTCTACCAGAATGTTTTTTTTGATTCCATGAAATAAAATTCAAACGATTAAGAGGTAAAAGGTTTTATTACATCTAAACTACTCTACTACATGGATTATACAATTGTTCTTTAATAAAAAAGGTTCCATGTGATAAATATTAAAAAAGAACTATTTACACTTTTTCTTTGCTTTCAAGATTTTGTTGAGCAAGTTCAGTACCAGTTGATCATTTCGTTGTAAGTCGATTTTTGAAATTTTTGAAAAGATATTTATATTTCGAACTTTATAATATATATGATACAGAACAAACCACATAAGACGGAATTGTCAGCTTGATATTGAACTTTATTTACATGATAGATTGAAGAATTACGTTGAAGAAATTGTACTATTGGTTTTGGTGGACTGCGGTCAAGACTATTGAAATAAAAGGCTCGACGATTTTTATTAATGTAAATACATGTCCAGTGGGTTCCTTGTTCACACGACGGACTTAAATTGATGATTATTGCAGCTGGTGCTTTTACTATTACAGGTAAATGATTTAATGCATATATGCCAGTCAATATGGAACTTGTGACGCAGTCATGCAACAAAACACTTAACATTTGATCGCTCCACATAGTCACGTTGAATTACAGTCTACATCATCATATTCAAGTACGCTGAAACTTGGAGTAATGGGAGTGGGATTATATATGCTTTTTGGTTCATGATTTACATATCGTGACAAATCATGGTAGGTGAGAAATTTACTATAACATTGCTTCATAAAATGCACATCGAACGTATGGAACTGATGTCGATAATGACCACAATGACTTTCAGGAAAAAGTCATTTATTTGATTTCGGACAATTCAAATGTTCAAGACTTAACACACTTCGTCCCCGGAGTCGTTCCAAAAACTGTTGTTTGCGGTGTTAATGGACGTACAGAACATCAATATGTTTTGTACAGTTTACAAGGACTTGCTGCAAATTGTTGTATGCTACGTCGTCTTCTGACCATTGTAATCCATAGATGTTTGTGGACAGGTACTCGTTGTCCAATTGAAGTGTTAGTGGCAAGTCTTCACTGTTAAAGAGTTGTTTAATAATCTAAGTATGTTGCGGTATTCAGATCAGGATTGACAACGGGAAATTCTTTTAGGATAAGGTCATCATCATTGATCAAACGCTAAAGTGTATATGATTTCCTTCATACTGTTATTATTACACTGATCTAAACACTAATTACTTTCTCCTTATATGCATGTTTTGAGACAGAGTACCAACTACTTAAGTAATAATAACAACAAAATTTATGGTATTCAACACCAAATTGATGAATAATACCATATTATCCGAATAAACGTTTCGGTCTTTATCTATTTGAATTAATGAATCAAATTGTGCATAAACCACACAAGTAATGGAATTTTCAAGATTTTGACTGAACCTAATTTTTATATTTACAGGTGAACCTTTAACAACATCCCATGAAGAATCGTCTAATGTATTGGTAGGCGACAAAATAAAAGGTTACAGCCATTTAATATTCTTCAGGTGAAATGGTATGTCCTGCATTTTGATGAAAAATGCCAGTCCGGGAAATTAAAGTATGATAACTTGGAAGAAACAAATTGTTTGCAAAAGTAGGAGTCAAGGGAGTCAGTGGATAAAATTTGGAACCAACCTACACTTGAAGTTTGTTGAGATTAAAATGTTGAAATTGGAATGGATTTTCATTGTATTGTCCATTGAATACAGTATTTGAAACAAAACCAATAACAAGACCTTTAGGTACTTTTCCTAAAAATAAATTGTAAAAATTGAAAGTAGATACATTTTGAGGAATGGTATGAACACGTGTTTCTACACGTGTCAATGGAAGTTTTGCAGTATCCTGAAGCATACATCGGTTTAATTGAGGAGACAAGTCAGCAGATATTTCCATACGAACTGCATACAGTACGACTTCCTCCAAATGAACTTGGAAATCAGATTGCTGTGCTGCAATAAGACAGAATGCATCTTTACTACGACTCGCATGTTAACTTTATTGGGAAGAATACGATTAAGGGTTGTAATACCAGTGTAAACACGACCTAACGTTTCAATAGATGCACTACCTGCAGTCATTGCACTACCTTTTTGAAATGGAACATTGGCATTCGTTAATATATTAAACTGTCCCACCGTATCCTTATACTATAAACTCGCTTTCAAATGAGTATTTTTAACATCTTCCCCTTAGTTGTGACTTGTTTGAAAATAGGAACGGTAGGGATAGATTCCATTCGAAGACGAAATGATTTTGTCATTCAAGTAAATATCGACTTGTGAAAACATAGCATGTAGAAGATTATTCAAAGTCCAATAATATCAGTTGCAACGGATGGTGGTCCTGCTGCAGCTACTTGTAAATTATCCCCATTTCCCCTTACTACTTTACATTTTACATACAGGTAAAGGTGCGAAGGATCAATATACTTCGAAGTATCTCCAGGAATAACAAATTCAATAGGTCCTTCGGACTTGGGTGTTGACATTTGCCGATAGTCAACCATATGTAAGGGTTCTATAGCAGTTTGTGTAATGGGTAACAAATCCAATTCATTGGTTCAGCACTCTTTACTAACCGGCGGAAGAAAGGACATGATGATGATGATTAACTAAAAATATCTATCGGATTAGTTCTTGTACGTTTACGACGCTTTGCAGGTGGTACAACACGTGCAGCAGCTCATAGTTTGCGTGCATATCGTCTACCGCTACCGGTAAGAAACTGATTTAATTTTGTTTCTGCTTTTGTCTTTAGAGCTGATCCTGCTTCGCGTACGCGTACTTTTACGTTTCTTTTACATGTCGATTTTCTAATATATTCCCAGCAACTTGAATTCCTGTCTGTAACGCTTGTCGTCCAACGGCTTTGGCGCCTTGTTTAATAAATGGCATTGTAAATCGAAAAAGACCTCGAAATAAACTTCCGATTCCGTGGCCGCGCTGAGAGACTGGTCCAGCAAAATACGGAATTTCGCGTCCGCGATGTAATGCTACTTTCATTGCGGGAGACGCGTAAAGTCAAGTGTCACCGTCAATGTTCCGGATGTAAATGGCTAATCATGTCCTGCATGATCCTTTAGTAGGATTTTAATAGTATCGAAATTTAATTTAGATAGTGGAAAATGGTGGACGTTTTGAAATGTAATACTTTGCACTTTTCCATCATTCGTATCCGTCATGGCTACAATTCAAGGTAATAGTACTTTATATCATCTACATATTGTGGCTGAATGAGATCCGTGTATACAAACACTTGTTGTGGGTACCCAATACCTAGGTAGGGTTGTTTTTGTATTACTCCAAGTTTTAAACTGTTAATAATAGGTTCAAATCCTAATTGCAATGCTAACACGTAAGGGAAACAAATAGCTTGAATATTATCGCTGGTTTTAATTTAAACTGTATTTGAATACCTAAATTCTATCCATGGTGTAATTTTATTGAGTTCATCCAGTAATTGTTGGACGGCTGCATACTATCCCGATGTAATAAGATGTTTTAGTTCCGTCCTTTAAATCAAACCAAAAGATATTTTCTTCATCAATAACATTTTGACATGTGAGTGGAATATGAATTTCACTAAGTCCAACCCTCCACAAAGGATGATTCAATTGAATACGATGATTGAGAATATTACGAAAATGTATAGGTATATTATTTGTATACGTTTGTGTCCTTGAATTTGAAATTAGAGTAATGTAAAAATTATCATCACTACTTTCTGAAATCATGCTTTCTGTTTACAATGAAGCGTAATGTTTGACGTTCAAAATTAAATCATCTTTTAAGTCTACGTGTAAAGTATCAAAATGTGTATTTTCCACTTTCATATACTGAGGCCGTTCAAAAATATAGGATTTGATTTCACCGTACTGATACTCGTGCACACTTACTTTTCGAAGTAGTTTTCCAATTTGAGGCTGAGTCTTGACTACATCAAGACAAACATTAATTTCGGAATGGATATTATAATTTAAATTGCATAGAAATGGTGCAGGAATGGTTAAAATCAAAGGCCGTTTACGTCGACTATGTGGAAAATAATGTATACTGTGATTCTCAACGTTTGGATCATTACTAAACCCAAGAAGATTTTGTAACGCAGGTGTCTTTCCAATTACATAATGTTGTTTTCGATATCGTCTGTGTTTAATATAGACATGATCACGTGTGTACTCATAATGTAACATGCGATGATCATCGCTAGCTGATACATCGTCTTCACCATTTAGATCGTCACCTACAAGCTCAGGTTGAGCATCATCATCATCAGCAATAAGTACTGCTCCTAATTGTTTATTCATTTGCGTTACTTTAAGTAAATCCTCAATTATGATTCGTAATCATTCTTTTTCATCTTCCATTTGTTTTGCTTCTTGTAGTGCTTGTTCCTTTTCTTGAGTCTCAATCATTTGCGGAATGCTTTCCATCAATGTCGGTACGAAATCATAATACCCTGGTGGAAATTCAGTATTATTTTGTGTTTTCTTTTTGCTTTCCGTTTGAATAATAATATTGCTCCTGCTTAATATTATAAAAATTCCAGGGAAT
This sequence comes from Lepisma saccharinum, assembly GCA_022664845.1. Lineage (NCBI taxonomy): Eukaryota > Metazoa > Arthropoda > Insecta > Zygentoma > Lepismatidae > Lepisma > Lepisma saccharinum. Next base: position 44,880 of record JAGDQP010003691.1, read on the forward strand.
ACTAATTCCCATTAACCCCACCACCCAATTTCCTGTTAAATGTATTGGTTGAACAAGCTTGGTTGTATATGATGCAGTGGTATTACCAAATACATGTGAACTAGTATTGGAGGGTAATGTTACATAAAATTCATTAGCATGTCCGAATGATTTCAAGATGCTGAATGAACTGTTTCTCGTCGTACCCAGCTGTTCATACTTGTAGGATATCCTAACCATTTAGCGTAGACCAATCCCTTTCTTCGTTTAAAACTTTCTTAATAAGGTACGTTTTCTTTTTACTTGTAATACGTATTTGAAGTTCCTGAATATAAAAGCGTCCCTTGATGGGATCACCATTCGAATCATTGATTTTATACACGACAGGATTACTTTTAATAAATTTGTAAACAATCAAATATTTACGGCACCATTTCGGTAAGTATCAATTTTCCAATTTATGTTTATATTTACTTACACGGGCATAGTCTCCGGATTGTAATTTACATTTGGCTTTTATTTTTGGATTTGTTTCCGTATATGGTTTACGAGACTTGGTTTACATTTGTATCTGAGACATTACTTTGCGCAAGCTTAATTGTGGAATGCGGGCTATGATTATTACTATGTACAAGATCGTATAATACGTCAATATACCGATATGTATTTTCTGCCGTAAAGTACTTGTATATTTGTTTCCTTCAATATGCGAATAAGTCGTTCTACAAGTGCTGCTTTTATTTCCGAATCAACATTATAATGATTAACCTCATACTTTTCAAATACTCGTTTTACGTGTTGGTTATAAAATTATGTCCCTAAATCCGTTTGACAACGTGCTAATGGTAATTTTAACGATTTTAAAATTTTCGTAATGGCTTCAGCTACAACATGACCCGTTTTATTTTTGACGGAAATACATGTTGCATTCCGTGAAGAAACATCAATTGAACATAAAATGTATCTATACCCATCATTATACTTTGACAAATTTTGCATATCGGCTAAATCGATTTGCAGCAATTCATTTGGACCACTAACATAATATTGTTTCCATGGAAAGGTTTTACATACGGGAGCATGAAATGTATAGGCATAGAATGTGATTCTAACCATTTTTTAACTTTTATTTTTGATGTTGCACTTTTTTGTTGTAATTTTCTAACACTTTCCAGAGAAACTGGATCCGAATACGTACAATACAATTTGTATAACGACATGTTTACATTTTATAAAATCTAAAATTTCTTAAAATGGTGCTGATATTACTTTTCGTGGCTTTTGGTTATGTACTTTTAACTTTTTGCTTTTTAATACTTTATGAATACATAAGGTATATCTAAACAAAGACGCACCTGAAGCAAATCGAAAATTATTTCATTCTTTTCGAATATTAATTTACTGTAATAATTACTTAAATGATTGTATGCCAATTGGGTCTCGTGGTTTACGTTTTCTTACCACTTCATTTACAAGATAATAATATTAGAGCCTGGAAGAACAGAATTCTCAATGGTTACCACACCGGATGGATCTCAACTAATGCGATTGGATGCGTGCCCTAGATTTAATAAGACTCCTTTTTTTCGACTAAGAGTTTTAGGAACAAAATATAAAATAAGTTGAAATAATGTATTTGTAGAAATACTTTTTTGTTGTGACATCTGATTCCACGAGAGGTAGTGCAATGAGTTGATTTCTTCGTGGAAATTTATCCAAGTAAATATTCAGTGCCTGCTGGTACATTTTCCATTTTTCCTGTGATGTTATATCTGTACGTCTTAATACATTTTGCATTTCTTGATCTAAGCTGGTTTGTTGTGATTCCTGAGATTTTACTGATGATGCCAATTGTGCTGTTGCTTGTTCCGGAAAACGATTCATTTTTTGAAATTAAGACGTCGAACTGTTAACGACTGAAAAGACTCCCGGCCACTGCACTTAATATTGGTGCTAGCAATAAAGGTAAAAATGCCCCTCCTTTTTGTAATAATATTTTTCGTCTACGTTTAATACTGGACTTTGCTAGAGACAATGCACGTAAAGACCTTTTATGTCGACGTAATCTTGCTTTCTGATGTGGACTCAATGGAATGTTTCCATTTATGGTATTTTTGGCTACTTGTGCAATAGTTCGAATAACACCTCCTGAAGCTTTTTGTAACAAGCGTATTCGTTGGTTGCCCTTATATCTACAAAGTGCATGGAGCTGTTTTTTGTAGTGCTTTAAGCTCGACATCCTAACGTCAACTGAACGTTATGGGATTACGCAGTTCTTTGCGCATAAATGTGGGTTTTCTCATCGGGAATATTTTTGTACGAATTGGTAATGCCTCAGGAATACTTTGCGTTAAATCAAATAGGAGATAACTATATGGATTTACTGTTGGTTGTTCAAATACGCCTACCAGTCCATTACTATCACGTGGCACAATTTGTCTTGCTAGGTACTCAATTTTTAGTTTATCACCTAGATTCTTAAAAATTATAGGATAATGACTATTTAAGGAAGTGTTACGGGAATGCTTGCTTTCTGCAAATAAATTTTGAACAATGAAAATAACAGTTAAACTTTTATGATTGCTGAATTTACTGAAAAGGTTACTGACATCTGAATTTGTTTCACTCATTAAATCGTCTAAAATAATCAGTGAATTTGTTTGAATTTAAAATGTTTTCATATTAGGAATACCTTGATGAAATCTAATATTTTCAACGGTAAGGTATGGAACAACAGATCCATAGCACGAAACTATTTCTTTGAATTTAATACTAAACATATGATTTTAAAATTGTAACAACTTAATAATGAACGTAGCTTTTCCTGATTTTGAATTGCCACTGACCATGATGGTGCAAGGATATTGAAACGGCAACATTTTGAATTCAAATGAGAAGTTCCATTCAGATTTTTGTTTATATATTCGAAAGTTCTACTACTACTACTACAATTTTTTATTAGTTAATTCATTAGTTAATTCGCCAAAGTACATTCCAGTTTGCAGAGGCGACTTCTCGTTTTTATTGTGGATATACATGATGGAATCCGTATCCATATACAGGAGTTTATCATACCCAACAGTATCCATTAATTCATACAACCGTAGCCGTGCCCATATTGTTATAAATGCGACCAAACAAACATTCGAAAATGACAATGGTTTGTTTTCCTTTTCTTTGTCCTTGTGCGTCACAATTCAACATTTTTGTTTTATTGGTGTTACTGTTGAAACTTCGTAATTTGGATTAAGCATAAGGTTAGAAAATGATATACTATCCTCAACAATTCTAGATTCTGGTAGCTCTGTGCGTTGTCCACATTTTCCGTACAGGGAATTCAAAAACATTTAAGCAACGTAACGCATTCACGTTTTCTGTTGTCATACTTCATTTGAATATTTTCATGTTCTTCATAGTCTTTGATGTACTGTTGTTTTTGTTGTTCTGTTTTACACTCGCTAGGAATTCCACTGGCTTCCTGCTTTATTGTGAGGAAACTTACCAAATACTTTTCAAATAAGCCAGATTTCTTTTTAAATTCCCAGACATCATGAACTTATTTTAGTTGATATCCCCGTTTCATACTTTCTTGAAGTTCTGGTGTTGCAAAAGTTCCCCTGAATTCCCTTTTTTCTGTATCGTGGCAGTCATTATTATTGGTTTCTTCCATACATGCTCTGCACAGACTAGAAAGTAATTTTGAATTACATGAAAAAGGCAAAATAGGAATTTTCAGATCGGTTCGTGGCAAAATACTGCAGTCTACAAGTCCATGAACTATTCCCAGTTCTGGAAAATTGTTTCTGTACACGCGGGGCATACCTACACGCAGCATTTTTCGAGCCATTACCCACAGATATAGGCTCGTTAGGTCCAAATATTGTATTTGCTCTTTTTCACCGCATTTATACGGACTACGGAATCATTCTGTCCTTCCTCCCTTAAATGCAAGCTTCAGAATCAATCCATCATCATGATTTGCGCAGTGGGTCTTATTAAACTGCTGTATGGCTTAGATTTTCTTGACTTGTTTATCCCATTCGCATTCACATATTTCGATAAATGTTGTGTTTTTGAGACTGCATTTATATTCTGCCTTTTTCACGATAAGATCATACCGTTGTTCAAGACTTTCTCCACCATCTAATGAAGTATGGTGGAGGCTAGGATAACACTGGCGATCTTCATGAAAAAAGCAACCATTGAATTCTACTATAGTTACTTCTCCTATATTTTCATCTTCATAATATCCATCTACTTTGTAGGGACCTACTTCTTGTTCTCCTCCATTAGAATTGTTTCTTTTTTTACCCGTAGTATGTGCCAAAACTCTAACGATTGCAAAGCCTTTTTTTGCTTATCTCGGTGCTGAAATCCTAAAGGTGGTAAGATGGCAATACTATTTTTTCCAAATATAATGTCCGAAACACACGGGTAGCCAAACTGAAAATAGTAGGACTACTTAGAAAACACTTTATTCCCCCTGTTTTTTCCTCATTAATATTCGAAAATTTCACAACTGACTACGTTAACAATAACACGTCGTTCTTACGGTAACTAATTAGTTATTTTTGTATATTAGATTTATAACTGGGATCCTTCTTGCATGCATTATGCTATGCTCTTTTTGCTTTCGCATCATCTGTGCATTTATTTATAATATCAAACCATTTTAGATCTGGAATGAAACCATCATAATTTTCGTTTTGCTTTGTATTGAACATGTATGGAAATTCGCCTTTCTTTAAATTTGCATCAAGACCCAGTGTCTTTGGCAAATTAGTTTATTGTTCATATAAAGCAGCGTAACTCTAAAAATAAAGCGTTCATTTAAGATCATTTGAACAATTTTTGGGGGCATTCATCATACATTGTAATTTTTTCCCATGAACTTGGTCTTCAATTAAGTTTCTTGCAGCCAGTATCATGTCGATACCAGATCCGTTGTGGGATAAACATAATACCTTCTGAAATTTAGGCCTGGCAATTAATACATGCTTTATAAACTGCCCCATCATCTTATAGATAAAATCTCTACTGTTACCATTGTTTGGGAAACGCCATAATTATCACAGGGAGTCTGTGCATTTGTTTCATTCCAGCATTGGTTACACCGATGCGACACACAAACCAAATTCACTTCATGCTCCCTCTCCCCCTTTTCATTAGCATCTGATAGCTGAGTCTAGCAGTCAAATATAATGGCAAGATATCTATCATACTGTTGTTTCTTTAATGGCTGTACATAGCAGCCATGGCCAGGTAACGCGAATTTTTCACATTGGGAACAGTATATTTCTCCACAAACATGCTTTTGTTTCCGGGAACGACGACGCATATTTACAAGCCTGTGACAAGTTCCACATTCTTGCACATCCTGGAATAAGAATCTATTACTTTTCTTTGATGGAACTCTATGATTAACCAAACAATTCAACGAAGGAAATACTCTACGACAAGCGTCGCATGGAAATCGGTCTTTTTCTTCTTTTGAAATGCAATGATTCTCTTCACAATGCGACATTTATATTCGTACTTATGATACCGTAGATTATTTTACCCCTTCAAACAGTACGGACAGTACTTATGTACTAACAGGTATTTTCTAATGGAGAGAATTACACTGTAGTGGTGGTTTCGAAAATCGATAAACAACTGTTTTGGAGCAGCTCGACCATTATATACTTTAATAATTTCCGTTGATTTGGATTTTTTCTCGTAAACTACAATTTGGTAATGCGCAAGTAATTGTTGTTGAAAGATATGTACTTCTTTATTTGTACACCTGTTATTTTTTATCAATATCAACACCTGCTTTAAGACATAACTCTTTGGCCCTATCAATCCACATCTTTGGTCTTCGTTTTGCATTTTGCAAAGCTTGTACTAGCGAACGATTCCCATCTGATCTTGCCTGGGCAAAATCAAACTCTGTGGTAAACAATAAATATCATTGGGAACTTGAATCGGCTGCCAAAAGAAACAATCCCTTATCCACCAATTTATTTGCACGCTTATTAGGTGTTCCACTTCCCTGACCAATTCGAGGATATATCTATTGGACTTTAATTTTTAATTCTCACATCAAAAAACTCTCTTTGGAATTGAGAACATTTTCTAGCGTTTCTAAAATAACTTCGAGAGTAAGTTAATCTCTTAAACGCTAAGAAGAAAAACTGGACTGTTGGTAATTGAATTACTGCTATCGGCCGTTAATCTGGCGTATGTATATTCCTGAATTCCTGATAAAATATGTCTTGTGGCAAACTCAAATAATCAATTTACATACTGTTCTGGCTCCACTATCGGTACTTGATCAATGTTTTCCAATGTTATTTCTCTCCCATAGAGACCGAAATGCGGAAATTTTGTCTGACTACTGGATATAATGATAAAGCCTTGTGGTGGTTCATTTCCACTACCACACATATTTTCTGTAGGCTTCCACGGTTTCCAAGCAGAAATTGCAACACTATTATTTTTACTCATTTTTTTTCAGTGCCTCTTCTTCTATATTATTAGGTGTAACATTACCAAGCAATCACTGATAACAGTGTAAGCATTACTTGACGACTCTGCTTCAACAAGAATATAACGCTGATGGTCGTAAGCTTTAGCTATAGGTGATTGTGTCCGGTTAAAGGTCCTCTTATAATTACTCTTTGAATTCATTTGCATATACAACTCCTCTGCTAAAGGCGGAGTACAGAGATACACGTTATCAAAATCTTGACTTCTATTTTCTTCAGATGGTCCTACTTGTCTGATTGTACGGTGCAATACTTCATATTCAAAATTAGAGACATCACATCAGAGTTTAAATCCCTTGGTGCAATAACTATTATTATTTTGATTACATGCTAAAACAGGTAACCTAGGTGGTGGTAGCATAGCATTCAATGTTGGACTAACATCACCAAGTAAATCAGATAGTTGTTCATTGGCATTTTCCTCAATTTCTATAGTGGGAGTAGGCAAAGGTAACAGTTTTTTATTCTTCTTGCATCTACTTCTTGTAACAGATCTAATGTTGTATTTATTGCACTACTCACAGAACTAGTGCTTTCTTCTTGTTCCATTGGATGGGATGGGGGAGTAATAGCAGGAAAATAAAATATTTCCACCACCCCTTTTCATCAAGTTCCCTAATTGGCGGTCGCGGCAAAATATTATCATCAAACTCAAATGTAGGAGTTACCGTTTCACTATTACAAATATTCATATTGCTCTGTCCCCCACATTGCTGAAACTGACACTCATTTAGTGTTGGAATTACATGTTGTACTTCCCTACCCCATTGTGCTTGTTGCTGATACTGCATAATGTTTCCATTATGAAAATTTATATCAGTATTCAATGCAAATGATAAGGAAATCATGCTTTCTAATTCCATCATCAAATGATAAGCATACTGAAAACCAAATAATTTAAAAAGAGGAGCAAACTCTAATATATCCAAATAAATTCGGCGTTGATACCATAATTCATGAAGTCGATCTTGCAATAATTGAATTAATAATTCAAATTTACACGGAGCTGAATTATACAATGCCAGTAGATCTCCCATGGATTGATGAAAGCTAATGCACTCTTCAATACGGCCCCAAAATGTATCACTAAGGTAGAAAGTAAATTATCTACTTACAAAATCTGTTGTAAGGCGAAAACCACAACTATACGCGTATCAAATGTCACGCCAGATAGCCACCATGGCGTTTCCATCAAGCATTTGTGCGTTTGACCACTGGGATAAAATGTTGTCTATCGGATTCATGCTTGCCTTCTTTCTAAAATAGTAAAGAAACAACAACGTAACTAAAATGGTGTTATCACACTCGTACTCTAAACACAACTAACAAAAAATCTCGTTTGTTATACCTTAAATATTTTTTTTAAATTTTAAAAAGGAGTGTTTCTGCGAAAAGATTTTTTAAAGTCAAAAGTCAAGTATTTCATTTCCACATTCAATAGTGGTATGTAAAAAAAATTTTAAATCAATAAAATGTTTCTGCAAAAAGATTTTTAAAAAGTCAAGTATTCCATTTTAACATGCAGTAATAGTAAGGAAAAAAAGATTCAAATCAAAAGAATGTTTCTGCAAAGAATTTATCAACTTTAAAAAAGTCAAGTGCAAATAATATTTCATTTAAACATGCCGTAACAGTCAACTACAAATTATTGTTACAAGTAAAACTAATACTGGTTTGTCATTGCCTTTTTAAAAGGTAAAGCAAGTAATTCATTTTACATGAGCAGTTAACTATTTAAAAATAAAATACTACGCTCTTCTTAATGGGAAATGTTATTTCGGCAGTAGTTCTTAAAAACTAAAGATTATGTCTTTTCAAAAGCCACATCTTTTGTGCTATCAACAAATATTATTTTTTCTTTCTTTGTTTTTTTATAATTTTAGTTAAAACTGAGAAAAATTGTATATATTTTTTCTCCCCCATACCTTTTACAAAAAGGAAAATCTTGAAGCATTATTTCTAAAATATTCATGACTGTAAATTTTCCGTAGCTTTGAAAAAATAAGAAGTTTACTACTAATATTTTCTAAATATTTATGACGCTTGTACAACAAAGGGGGCATACATTTTTCAGACCATGTTAGACACCATTTTGCTTTCTAACACTCGGTCAACTCTCAATACAAAAACATCAACAAAAAATAACACTTACCCTGATTACTTCAATTTCCAAACCAGCAAGCACCAACAGGTTCCAATATAACAAATTCAATTTCAGTTTCTGCACCAACAACAGGTTCCACTAAATTGTCTTTCTTTACCTAAATGATGATACTCGTTATTAGTTTCAACTTTAAGGGAATGAGTTCCAATCTGCAAAAGGAATAATAAAACTCTTTTAACTCTACAATACTTAAATACATTAATTAAACAACATTAAAATTAGTATTAAAATGTACTTTTGTATAATAATTTTAATCAATAGCTTTGCGTTACTTGGTTCTTAACACTTCCGCAAGCCCCTTTAACGTAAGCTACGCGTAATAATCCATCTTGATACTAAATTTCATATATCTGCCTAGAATGGTTAACAAATTAGTATTTTGGCGGCCATTTTTAATCAAATATGCAAACTATCGCAAAAAATCTTATAGTTACTTGAACTATTATGCATAAGGCACTTTCGTACCAAATTTCAGCTATGAAACTTAAACGATGCCTAAAATGGTTTCTAGGCGCCATCTTTCTTAGCAAATGGCGATTTTTTATTTTTTTAATATAATTT
>JAGDQP010003691.1:59113-85202 GCA_022664845.1 Lepisma saccharinum
ACGTATTCGGTAACAAATATATTTCAAAATATACTAAACGCTCGCCATGCTTTTCTTTTTAGTCATGCATAAACAAAATATTATTTAAATATTAATTCATAAAACAAATTGTGTTTAAAGTGTTTCTAGCCATAGTCAATTAGGTTACGTATTCTATAACAAATGTGTCTCAAAATGTACTGCACGCCCGCCATGCTTTTCTTTTTAGTCATGCATAAACAAAAAATTTCATTTTTAAATAACGTACGTTTCTCTGCCACGTTTAGTGTTTGTATATCCTACCCTTTAAGCTGTGTGTGTTTCTATTAGTTATTCATCTTTTTAAAAACAGCAAAAACAAAATGCATGGTCTTACCTTATAGTGTTTTCAACGCTATTTTCCTTCTTATTTCCGTAATATTTTGGGTGTGATTCACAGATCTGAAAATAAACAAAAAACATTGTAATTAATTTACGGTTAAAATATATTCATACAGTTTTATTCAACATATTCTTTCACAAAAATAAAATAAAATAGGTAATTTCTTCCCTAAAATTTTCCAGTGTTTCCTCAGTCCCACCAGGCAAATACAAAATAGTAAGTTCCCATAAGTCCTGGCCACCTCCCGCCCTGTTATATTTCTTCCTTTTCTCAAACTCCTACCTTAGCCAAAATAAAGAAAAAGCCAATAATTTCTTCAGTAAAATTTTTCAAGGTCTTTCGTCAGCCCCACCAGGCAAATACAGAAATGTGCACCTTAATATTAGTTCTACACACTTCCTTCCTATATCCCATACTTTTTCGTAGATTTCTGCTTAAACCAAAGTAAAGAAGCACATATTTTTTCAGTGAAATTTTCCAAGATGTTTGTTCAGTCCCAACAGGAAAATACCGCAGTAGTAACTTCACGTTAGGCACAATGCTTTACCTACACAATCAACATGCCCAAATAATAAAAAAAATTCTTCACGTCATGCATAAATACGAAATGTAGCTGTAATTTTCTTATCACCACCAATAAATTAACATTTTACCGACGAAACAGTCTATGGTCGTACGCCATCGGTTCAAAGGTCCCAGGTTCCAGTCCCGGTAGTGGCATTAATATGGATTTTAACAGCTAAAGGGAAATCGTAACGGGCCAAAGTAAAAAAATTAATAGACTGGCCCCTATAAAAATAAATTAACATTTTAAAATTTCGAAACATTACGACTCTAGTTTAAATAAAGACGAAAATCAACAAATAATAACAAAATATTGTATCGTCAATCGATTTACGTTACTGTGTAAGTTGTCATTATTCTATAAAGTGCAAAATAGTTACAAGATTTGAGAACACCACAAACTATTGTTACTTAAAAACGAAATATGCAAAAGTATGTTTCTTAAAAACAATGTCAGTAAATTAACGTTCCAAAAATTTAAAAACATTCTGTTTTCATAATTCCTTGTAGTACAATCGGTTTTAAAAACAGGGTCGTGCTTTTCTTTTTACATACTTAAGGATGCATCTCATTACTTACCATCAAAACTGTCTCCTTATTTCGCACAAAATAACACACACTTTGCCAGAATAATTCACAACTGTTCAGTAATGAAACAAAGCGAATACTGATCAAAATGAATCCATCAACCCAACTGGGTGAAACCAATTCCCCTTCCCCATTTTTTCTTTCTTTTTTCATCAAGAAAATAAACTTATTCCTGAAGGCAGTTAAACGACTTTTCGGTGATCATCGTCTTGTGTGGGCTGTACGCAAAGAGTCATGCAACAAAAAGGAGTTTTCCAATTAACTCCTTGGTGCCTACGGTAATCCGGTATACATTTTCTCTAGGAAGAGTGATTATGAAACCAGATGGTCCCAGTATTAATTTACATCAACCAAAAATGGGAAACGCCTTGCGGGGTGGTACAATGTTGTGTTGGAAGCGAGGCAAAGAGGTGGGGAGCAGTATAAACTTTTCTGCAACGTTGGGACGGATACGGTATACGAAAGTGTGTCGACAGCAAGAGTTTAATTAAGTTCTAACCTTTTATGAATAAATTACAGTATGCAGGGCTGTGTTTGTACTACTAAAGTATTTTAGAAAATCTAAGTAGATAACATCAACTTGACCTCTTATCTGAACTTTAGAACCAATTATGGATGTTGAGTGTACAATATTAGTTAGAGTTGATTTATTGCTCAAAAAAGCATGTTGATAGGTAAAATACAAGTCTGAACTTTACTATAAGTATGCTTAAAAACATTTTTGTCTTCAAAAAATTGCGATGAGACATTAACAACAGAAATTGGTCTATAATCATTAATTTTCTTACCATGACTTATTGGTATTGGAGTGACTGCAACAGTTTTCCAGCTTTTAGGTACATAACATGTATTTATACACCAATTATATATAGATGCAAGAATTGGAACTATAATATGGCTGATGTATTTAATTATGAAATTAGGTATACCATCAAGTCCACAAGACGATTTCGGTCTTAATTCTTTAATAATAGAAAGTACATTTTGAGTCGTAACAGAAGGAGCACTAATAATCACAGAGTTATTAATGTTTTCACATATGGAGTCTTCCGGATAAGGTAGATCGCCATTCTGATACACAGATTGAAAGTATTAACCAAAATGTTGAACTAGTCTTTCGGGTTGCGTAATGATGGAGTCATTTACTTCAATTCCAGATAATATTTCTGGGTCATCCCTGGATTTACGTATATATTTCCAGAACTTTTCCTGTTGATGAATTAAGTAATTCTCACTTTTAATGTTCTATTTCAGTTTATCTCGTCAAAGTAGACACTTGAATTGCTTCCGCAAAGTTGAGAACACTGAATAGTCACTACAGTCACCACTAATTTTTAATTTCTTATGAGCTAAGTTCGTCCTTTTGAAAGTTTGTATTAGTTCTTTAGAAAACCAGTTAGGATATTTTTTATTAAGATATTTCATAGTTGGAATGCTATCAATGATACACTTTTTATAGCTTCCTCCACTTTTAATACAACTGTGTCCAAGTCAACATACAAAAGTATATTGACCCAGTCTACTGCACAAACTTGATTATACAAAGCTAGATAATTACCCTTATGATGTTGGAACACAGGATTATTGTTGACAGTCACAGGTAGGCTATAAAACATACACAAATTGTTATCTCAATAGATTCATTATCTTAAGGGACCAGGTATTCAAGAGATTTCCTCACAGATAAATCAAGATTACATAATATCAAATCTCTATCTCTGCAGTAATTATCAATATTCAGGTTAAGGTCATCCTTGAAATTAAACAAACTTCTCGCTTTTGATTTAGAATAAGAATGGATATCAGAAAAGAACTCTCTATTAGACCAATCAACTTTAGAGATGTTGAAATCCCCAATAATTATGATGTCAAACTCATATACAGAATTCAGATAATTTTGGAAGACATTAACATTCATATTAGGAACAAGATACATACAGGACACTAATAACCTTTTCCTTTTTCCAAAATATATTTTCAGCCAAATACACTCATCAATCAGTTCCAGATCAGGTTTTCTATGCACTTTCAGATCTTTCTAAACTGCGATCATTGCTCCACCACCTCTGGTGCATTTAGGATCGCTGTAATTCCTATCAAAACCTATAGCAGCTATAAGTGCTATGTATATAATCAATATTATTATGCTCCCTAGAGAGCCAAGTTTCGGTGACACAGATCAAATCGTAATCATTGCTAGCAATGGCAATATAAAAGATGTCATTTTAGTTCTTAACCCCATTACATTTTGATACCAAATTTTAACATTATGCTTAATCCTCCCATCCGTCTCGATTTTCGTGAGATTTTACTTCTTTACTTTTATTTATTTCCTTTAATTTACCAAAGAATGGACCAATTAATATACCATCAGGCCATATAGCCGGATTGTTTATTATCTGATAGTCTGATTTATTTACCTCTACGTGGAACGAAGAATACGTATCATATCTTGTTTGAAGTTTAGAACATTTTACACCAATTATGTTATGCTCCTTGATCAGGTCATCAACCTCCTTTTCAGTTACTTCGGGATGAAATCGTGTTACGAAAAGTGCTTTTTCCTTACTCACTACCATATTCGTTTTTGATTTACGTTTGCCAAATGCCATTTTACGTCCATCTTTTTTTCTCATCTATTTATCCTGTACCTTAGTTGCTGATTGTTTGTTAATATTATTATTTTTTTCATTTTTTCTTAAACAACATCTACCCAAGAGTCATTATAATTTATAGATTGTGGATCATCTATTTTCTCATCAGTCCTTATTGACAGTCCTACATCAAAACTTTGCAGAGAGGACTTTTCCTCTAAAGCATCGCCTAATTTTGTTTGTGGTTCAATCGGGGAGGTCCTAATCTTTTGCCCTGCAAATTTAGATACCGAATCAGTTAATTTTGTATTTTCTTCCTTGAACATGATCATTTCCGTTTTTAGGCAATTTAGTTCCTTGATAACAGTTTCAGTTAAGTTATTAAAGCCTTTCTGCATTAACCTAGTTAATTTATTAATATCACTATTGGGTTCTATACCAGTCAGGGCCAAATCATCAGTTAGTTCCTGCTGTACACCAACAAAATCGCCACTCATACTACTTTTACTCCCAATGCGATCTAATACGGATTTTACGGACGTCTCAGATCTAGCTCAGATATCTCCGCTATAATCATTACCCTTATTCAAACATGTTTCACATATAAAAGTTGATTTCAAAATTTTGTCAACCTCATGTACCTCAAGACAAGATGTATGAATTTTAAGATAACAGGAATTACATTTTAATACTATTTGTCTGCCATATATACCAGGTGTATGCATAAGTTTTTGCCGGTTTTTGTGGTTAAGAAAACACGTAATTTTCAAGGGAAATTAATTTTGCTTTATTCAAAATATTGGTCACCGGCTTCTACACATTTCGCCCATCTTTCAGGTAATTGATGCATACCATGCCAGAAAAACTGCTTGTCTTTTGCAGCAAACCATTCGTCGAGCCATTTTCCAACGTCTTCGAAATTGCTGAAGCGCTGTTCTGCGAGCGCATGCCCCATTGATGCGAAGAGGTGATAGTCAGATGGTGCCTGGTCTGGGAAGTACGGCGGGTGCGGAAGGATGTCCCATCCAAGCGATTTCAAGGTGTCTTTCACTGGCTTTGCTGTGTGAGACGGCACATTGTCGTGTAATAATCACTTTGCCATGTCTTCGGGCTCATTCCGGTCGTCTTTCGATCAATGCGTGATTTACATTAATCATTTGTTGACGAAAGGGTTGTGCATTAACGGTTTCGCTCAGCTTTAAGAGTTCATAATGCAGAATATCGCTCTGGTCCCACCAGAAACAAAGCATGGTCTTCTTGCCGAAGCGATTTGGCCTTGGTGTTGAAGGACCGGCTTCGCCAGGTGAAAGCCACAATTTTTTCCGCTTCGGGTTTTCAAACTAAATCCATTTTTCGTCACCCGTCACAATTCGTCACTCGTCACAAAAAGGATTTTCTTTCGTGGCGTTGAAGCAGCATTTCACAAGTGACTTTGCGATTTTCGATTTGACGTTCATTCAAATCGTGTGGGACCTATTTACCCAGTTTATTGATCTTCCCCATTGCTCGTAAACGTCTGCTGATTGTTTCTTGTGACACATTTAATCCTTTTGCCAATTGCTGTTGAGTTTGAGTTGGATCATCCTCCAATAACACCTGCAATTGCTCGTTTTCGCACTTTTGTGGTCTACCAGAGCGCGCACTGTCTTTCACATTGAAATCACCACTTTTAAATTGTCGAAGCCTTGTCTCACATGTTCTAATCGATGGAGCGTGTTCACCATATGTTTCTACCAGCACACGATGACTTTCAACAGCCTTTTTCTTTTGATTAAATAACAAAAGCAATGCGTGCCGCAAATGTTCTTTTTCAGGCACAAACTTCGACATGATCACTGAACGATAAAACAAAGATGCTAGTGTTTGGCGGACTCAACTTGTGCGTTTTTGTAGTTTAATGTCAGACGAACAAAATGACGTATGTGTCAAATGAATACAATGCATACGTTTCGCTGTCGCCATCTCTTAGGTAAACCGGAAACTACTTATGCATACACCTGGTAGGCTGGTCACAAGTAGGACAGTTATCAGAGTTTGGTGCCATTAGAAGAGAACAACAACCAAAAAACACAAAAAATTGTATGCTGGCCTCATAGTTCGTACATAAACTAAAAAATAAACACAAAATCGCTACCAGACCTGGCAGAGGATCTGTTAAAACAGAACAGGACCACACGACCTATCCAAATAGCTTAGATGGTACGCGTAGACTAGAAGAAGGACAAGATCACCAGGTCCTTTTTTAGTCAGAAAGAGCTATACTGCAACACACAGTTCTCACCTAGACAACCGGTTGATTAACTGCACTGTCTGTTCTCCAGCCCCACCACGTGGTGGAAAGGTCGGTTACTCTTCAGATGGAGTGGCCATAATAATAATAATAATAATAATAATAATAATAATAATAATAATAATAATAATAGTAATAATAATAATAATAATAATAATTATTATTATTATTATTATTATTATTATAAGCGCGTCTTTTGAACTTGCACGGCGAAATTACTACAAAATATGTTATCGTTCCTTTCATCTTTAATGGAGGTTTTGCTATTTCTGATATTATTAGGTGAGACTAATTTGTCCATAGGTAGAATAAATAAATTTCCACGTGCACTTTGTTGTAAACAACTCACAGGAGGAAAGCCAGTTTTTTAAAAAAGATCAGCTCGAAATCTGATCATAGTTAATATTTCTTGATGTTTTAAGCTGGCAAGATGGTGCATTTTGTAACGAATGTTTAGATATATTTTTAATTCCAGCTGGGAAGGTTCCCTTGCTATTTTAGAAAGGTTGGTGTACCTTGAGAGTTACTTTCTGTATCTTCTTTTTTTGCTTCAAATTTTACTAGAGTTATGTTCTAATGATTATTTGTTGTTGATTCCTACTCATATGTAAAACTTATAATTAAACGAAAAACGTTAAGAAAAAAAGTAAAGGTTATATTTGTGTCTTATTTGTAACTGAAGAATTTGAAATTCTTATTCGTAATTTGCGCTGGTATCAAGCGGGAGCTTTTGGTTCTACTTCAAGCGAAAACGAATGAGCATACTACAGTGAATATCGGAAGTAGGACATCAAAATCACAGCTCTGTGTTATTGAAGTGAAAAGAGTGTATGTTGTTAAATCACCAAGAAAAGATAGCCACCGACTCAAAAGCCCCGGGTTCAAATCCCGGCTGGGGCATGAATATGAATTTTAAATACCATCGCATTCATAATCGTGACGGGCCAAAGTCAAAGTTACTAAAACTGGGCCATACTAAATAAATTGTTTTTCCTTTTTTTACACCGACAAGTTATGATAATATTTTAAGTTTCATTTTATTTATGGCCTTTAGGCATCTAAACCTCAGGTTGGGATAGAAGAGGGGAAACAATTTGGGAAGGTGTCGACCAGGGCCTATGTTGAATGTGCTATACCGACATTTGTCTGGTCCGTCTGAGGAAAAAGCCTGGAAAACTATGTCAGGATTGTCGACCGCTGGGATCGAACCCACGACCTACAGAATGCTATGGCAACGCCCTACTACTTTTTAAAAATGTTTTTTAGCCATAATAATATAAATTCATAACATTAACAAACATAAGCCAAATCAAATCAAATGAAAACAAATCGGAGATTAAAGATATATCTGACAAAATCAATAACTATCAGAACAAGTCCAATCCACTAATAATAGCCTCCTTTCCTGTGTGAAGATTGGCAAGAAAGGTTTTCTCTTCCATGAGTGATTGAAAAAAAGTCGGTAAAACTTAGGAAGGTGGAAGGGAAGAACCAAACACAAAGAGTTAATATATTGCATTAATATATAGAGCATAGAGTTTATTTTTTTTTCTTTTGATATGTTAGCAAATCTTAAATAAATTTGAGATATGTATTCAACTATGTTAATTTGGTTTCGCTCTATCACTAGCATATGCATGGTCTGGGCAGTAAGCTATACCAGAAATCTGTGTTTAGTATAGGGAAAATATTGAAAAACTGGTAATCTAAATGAGTTGTCAAAAGAATCAAAAGAATTTTGGTGTCGCGTTATTTGTCAACGAATTAATTATATTTTTGCAAGATACATTTTCCACTTATACAAGCTGTTAATCTATGCTATACAGTATCGGGTTGTTAACATATATTACAGCTGGAATATAAAATAATTTCCTTCTTATGTAAGTTTGCATTAGTGGTTACAATGTTGTAAATTATTTGAAAATAAGTGTTAAGGAACTAACATTTTTTCAATAAATCTTTTAAGTTGTTGAAACCAACGACCATCTAATAGAATAAGGCAATTGGGATTGAAGAGTATTAGCTACATTTTTTCTCCATAAGATACTTGTATTATTTCCAAAGTTGAAATGGAGGCAGCTTCCGATAATTTCTGTACATCAAGCGCTGTAGGTATAGATAAAATTGATATTAAAGAGTGAAAAGTATCTGACTGGACCGGGGATCGAGAGAGAACATCGACATCAAGAGTGGAAGGTGTGATTGGGAAGTGGGTGGACTGGGTGCGCAGTTGGTAGCGCATTGTAACGGTAACCCAAAGGTCCCGGGTTCGATTCCCGGTCCACTCACATACTTTTTTCACTCTTCAATATCACTTGTATAATTGTTTTATCGACATTTCTTCTATAGATAATTTGGCCCTCAAGGCATAAAGTATTTCAATAAACGTATCAAAGATATAAGGCATTTTCTTACTCCAATGTTGTATATTTAAGGGTAAGTCCAGCGAAATATCGTGCAGCACACTCATCATCGTTTGTTGCGCAAAAGAAGGATGGAGTTGACAAATAATGTTTAAGGATCTATGATTCCGGAGCACCAATCCTTGAGTTCTTATATTTCAGGTTCAAAAACCTTGCTCCAAAAGGAAGCTTCAAATTGGAGCGCGCGGTACGAATGGTATCGTGGCTCCAGAGAATATATCCTCTAAATTTGGTTATCTGGGCATTAGTTTGTTGAGCTGTCGGAAATAATTGCAAATAGTAAATCCATTTGCTAAGAATGTAGCAATTGAGAAGACGACAATACGTTGAAGTAGAGACCTGCACAGGCCGAGCTCGACGCGAGACCCACCACCCGGCCAGGCTCGTCCCGCGGGCCGGGCTTGAGTAAGCCAGTTCCGCTATTTCTTTGAACCGAGCCGGACTCGGGTGGGCCGACAGTACTTTCTCTTGAGGTCGGTCTTGGCTCGGTCCGGCTAATTGCAGTTCTTTAATAACTATTGACTGTCATTAAACGATAATTTGAATAAAGCCAAACGTTGAAGTCTGTGTGCACGTGGAGTGAAAGGTATTACAAACAATGCAATATTTACGGTCGGTGTCGCTTAGCGGCTCCACTGTCGGTATATAGAGGATTATTAGTTGTTCACCGTTCACCCCAGTCGGCAGTCAAACAAGAAATTGCATGCCCTTCCTTCAATAAATAACAAAATACAATATGCGTATTGAAGCTTCTCCTGATGATCATTCTGTCAATACCAGAATAATGTTAATCCAACCCCTGGATCCAAGGGGGTGAGCAGCCATAGTTGCGGTCTTGATATAAAAATGACAGGAAACCGCACTCTTTGATCTTCTCTCCACGTCACTGACCCAAAAGAAGAAATGATGGCTGCATTCCAATACGGTGTTAAATACCGTGCAAATGTGGGTCTTGTTGGTGGGGTCAAATTTCTGATCATTTGTTTTTTAAATAAAAGTTATACTTTGACTACTTACTTGCTGTATATAAGAAACCTGCAACTGCGAGTAATCCTACTGTTCAAAGCGAAAGGATTCTTTTGATCCATTGGGTTAGAAATAAATTGAAATGGTAATATAGTGGAATGAAATTAAAATGACTAACAAATCTAAGTGCATCACATTGTTCAAACACTGACATAGGCTTGTAATTATTATTATTATTATTATTATTATTATTATTATTATTATTATTAGACCAGTAGAGACCTCGCGGGCCGGACTTAAACGGGCCAGCTCTACTATTTATTTGGGTCGGGCCGAGCTCGGGCCAAAACCTCCAGAATTTTCCGGGTCCGGGCTGGGCTGCGCCTAGGTACATTCGAACTGAATTGGGCTTGGCCGAAAAGTTCGGCCCGTGCAAGTCTCTAGGTCGAAGCAGTTTTGATATTTTGTGAGCTCATGAACCATTTTTCGTTTTGTTTCCTGTTTCTACCACAGTATTATGGAATTCTATACCTAGGATGTTAAGGTTATTCTATATCTACGCATGAACCTGCACTCGAAAAGCTGATTTAAAATTGTTTTTTATAACCATAATTTTAGTTTTGTTTATATTTATGGTAATTCCAGACAGCTTACCATACTCAGAAAGGATATTAGATATTTGGTTTACTTCGTTTTTAGACTGTACCGCTCAACAAATGTCATAAATGTAATTGATTATTTTTAAAAAGTGCCCATTACAAAATAAGATATTTAATCTATTTTCAATTTGCATAATGACTAGTGTCTTTAGTAAACAAAAAAACTGGCTAGACACGGGATTGCCCTGTTCCAAAACATTACGAATATTTATTTGTCTCAATTTTCTTTGATTGGCACTGATAGTAAGTCGTCTATGTTGGTGTAAACAAGTTAGGAATTGAGTGATTTTTTTTGAAATTTATATATCTATAACAGATCACTTAAGAAGGAAATATTAACGCGGTCAAGAGCTTGTTTCGCGTCAAAAGTTAGAACTGACCGTGGTTTCTTTATCGCGCTCGCCCTATGAATTAATTCGCGCAAATTCGGCAACAAAAATGCGGCATCGGGTGTTTCAGTCAAATCTCCTTGATTTGCATTAATGTATAGCATAAGGTCGGTGCTATTCGGTTCGCTAGAATTTTATGTAATATTTTGTTGTCACTGTTTAATAGTGGTACTAATTTGTATCCTTGAGATGTGCCACCAAGACTACTTTTAGCAATTAAAACCACTCTTAAATCACAAAAATGTTAGAACATTTAGAAGTCAACCATATTTCATTGAAGGTCTCAGTGAGTATAGGTGTTACTATATCCTGGAAAACAACATATCACTAGGATCAGATAGCATCTGATCCTGCTAATGCTGTAATTCGAATCTCATTTTGCCCGTTTAACTTCGTGTTCAGTGATTTTTGTTTAAAGTTGATCGGAAAAATTTAACAGTAATGTTAAATGGTTTATACTATGATCACAATTTTCTCTTTGAGTATTAAATAAAATGTTATACTGGAGATATATAGCCGAATAAATTAGGTTTCCTTTATACTGTGTTCAAGAGTGGTCAATATACTCGTTTATAATTTCATTTTTACCATTTTGCCGTTCCGAAATTACACGTAGAGTTTTGGGGGTTTCTGCTATTCCAATTTGGGGCAACTTGCTTTGAATTATTTGTCTAAGACCCATTCTTATAGATATTACATAAAAGATGGTTGATTTGTTTAATTTGCAATATTACATTGTCCCCTGGATTGAACGATCATCATAGTCTTCATGTAGTTTGTAAAAATATGTTATATGGCTCTTTGAGATTGCCACTTATTATTTTTTTTTTTTGTAAAATTTAGATCTATGCGCCTTTCGACATTAATCCACCATTTCGCCTTGTTATTTGTTCGTAAATTCTCTGTCTTTGATGCATTAATTAGAATGTAAATCCAGACTTTATATTCTTGTTTTTCTAATATCTGTGAATTTAAATGCTAATAGTAATCACTTCCGAAATGCGTTGCTGAAATGTGTTTCACGGAACTATGGTCCAAAATGACCATAGAATGCGCCGCAGTCCTGAGAAGCTCCGCCTTTAAATCTTCAGTAATATATATATTTAAATATTTATTTATATATATATATATATATATATATATATATATATATAATAAATAAATCACAGCCTTATTTTGATGACAGAGTTCAAAAGCATCACTTCATTGAAAGGTTATAGTCAAATTAATCAGTTCTAAGCTAATATTAGAATGATTTTTATATCTGACTTGGCCCTTGTCGTGTTAGAGTCAGAGTACCAAATTAATCTTTGACTTAATCTTTGTAGTTCCACTGCTATGTCATTTTGAAAATAATTTTCACGATCCACACGATTATTGTTCCCAGATTGTTTATGATTGCAACGTTCTGAATTTTTCCGGATATCATACGTCAGGACAGATGGATATGTAGATCAGTTAAGGACAAATCAGGCCGTTCTACTGTAGTTAATGCTTTGTTTCTTGGAAATAAGCGAGGTTTATAAGCTGTACATTTTTTAAAGTTAACCCTACCTGTGCCACTTCTTAGTATCTGCGAGGTTAAAATTCAGAACCTTTAGTGTCATAGTCACTAAAAGAATTACGTCACTGAAAACCACTCCATACTGAATAGAGAAATTTTTGTGACTAAACAGATTTAAAGACAAAGGAGCAGAAACACTTACAACTCTGAAGTCCTCTGATTAAAGCACCCACTAGCTAGAACCTAGGATAACTTATTCAGCTGTTTTCTAAAGACCGAACCAGTATTTAATTATAATTGCTCCTTTAGTGCTTGTAATGATTTCTAGCGTGTTATGCGCTTACTGTTGTTAGACCTGCAAGGCTGAGAGGAATTTAATTTACGTAGCTTTTGTTCTTTCTGTCGTTTGTATTTGAGTCTAATACGCTTTTTTTCGCGCTACATTTATATTCTCATTGTCACCCTCATCGAAGTTGTGAACTACGCTAGAATCACCCGATATTTCAACACTAGATGAATCACTAAACAATTAACATTTTCTACTTCATCCACAACTGAATTTTCTGGAATTGCCGCCTTCTGATGGAGGGTGAGGGTTCATTTCACGCCACTACTGGAGCTCAATTGTCAATGTTTTGACTTGTCTAGATAACCTTCACTTTTTATTCTTCTTTTTCTCTTTGTCCTTCTCCTACCTCTCACTGTCAGTTGATTGTGCAGCGTCGAAAAAGGTGCTGTGTGTTGTGATAGTGTCAAGTTTCTCTTCTACATTAATTTTACCTATTTCTCTTAAGCGAGCCTATTCCAATGTTGGGAAAGTCACCTGAAACTAGTTATTGATATGCGGCTTTTTTCGTTATTAACGGGATCTGGGTGTCCAGCACCAAATGTGCTGCTATATCCTGTTGTCCTTATTTCGTTACACGATTGGCACAAATCTAAGACAAAGTTCTAAGACAGATCTAAGACAATGATTATCCATTGCGTTTTTTGAAACTTCAGACTAATCATTGGGATTAATTTCTTCCTGTCTTATGTCCCATTTTATATCCAATAGAATAAGCAAACTGTCTTCTGAAAAACAGCTCACTAGGAGAAGCCTTCAGACCAGAATGCTCACAAAAATTCAAATTAAATCGAAGTTCTTACAGAAATTGAATTTTGACCATTTTGAGTAAGCCTGTGAACAATAGGCCTGCATATAAGATTTAATAAATCTTACGGAAATATTTGCCTCTGGATTCAAGGAAGATAACCTGATGTGGTGTATGCCAAGACTATGGCAAAAGCCTTAAAAAAGTCAAATAAAAACACTGAAGCATTGTGTGATGAAATGGATTTAATATAGCCCAATTTATTGAACAACGGTCTCAATTTTTTACAAATGTTCTTCAAACGCAGTACACTTAAAGGGTCCAGAAGTGTCATTCTTGAGGCACTGTTCAAACAAATTGGAATATAATTAAATATATTTGATCAGGAAGTACGTCCAGTGATACCAATCATCCAGTTGCATTTTAATCGAGTGTCCACTGAAGATTTAAATTCATTCCCAAAACGCTTCTTGTTAACTTCCTTCCTTTTTGACCATAGTACACAGATCCTTACAAACTCCTTTATCTGATCTATTATCCTATCCCATGCGAATTTCTTGATGGCCTTTTTTAATGTTCTTAAATTGATGGATGGCTCACCAAATAGGACCTCATTGTGAAAATCGCCATTTACAAGGCAGATAAATTCTTGAGAACTTGTATATGGATTTGTCACCGCTCTAGTTTTCTTAACTAAAATCCCACTTACAGTTAGATAATCTGTACTGCTTTGTTTCCAATTTTTAAATTATACAAATTATCTCTGGATCTTTTCTTTTCGTTTTTAACATTTTCCTAAAAAGGGAAGTTTCCATATACCAACTAAAGATAGATTTACTTCATTATATTCTTTTCCAATTTCAAAGTCAATGAGGTTAAACTCAAACGGATCATAAATTCTAGACAAAAATTCACCCGATAATTCTCTCCAGACTTCAGATATTTCATTGAAATATTAAACTGGGTTATTTGTTCTACCCGAGCTCCATATGTTAACAATCTCTTTGTATTATTTAAAATGCAAAATAGCTCTTTATTATCAGTATCAACAGTAAAAGGATTAAATAGAAGCAATCAATATATGATCATTAAATGAACCAAAGGAACAGATTCTCTCTCATATATACTCAACTTCTTCATGAAGAGTGTCACATTTGATTATGTTCATCAAACTTTTCCTCTCGAAGAAACATTCGAATGCAAAACAAAAGGCATATTTAAATTTGGAGATTAAAAAAATATTTTCACAAAACAAATTCTTTATGGTCTTAAACCCAGCGTATTGGTCAGGTCCCCACTTAAATGCTTTTAGGAGAACAAAGATCAGACATAGCTCTAAAAGTTTCCTTAAAACCACTGATAAATTTGCTGTAAAGATTTCAAACTCCTAAGAGACGTAAAACCCATTTGTGATTTTGAAGGCTGGCAAATTGTTTTGGACTGACACGAAATTCATCTATTTATACAATTCCGCAATCAAATTTAAATCATTGATATATCAAGCTCTTCCTGAAGAAGAAGGATTTCTTAAGTGAAATTGTTAAACTATTTTATGCAACCGATCTAAACCTCAGTAATTAATCTCCTGTGCTCCTTCTCACCGTCACGCAAGATGATAATATCATCAAAATATACTGTTATGACCTTGGATTCCGAATCCCCAAAACTTTAGCACGCATCTACTTAAAATAACACCACCGTCTTTTATACCTGCTAGCATCTTTAGATGGTTAGAAGTACCAAGGTAGTCTAACCCTGAGATTTCTTATCCAGTTTGATTTGAAAATTCAAAGATTTCAAATCAAATTTCGCATAACGACCACCGGAAATCTTTGCTAAGCATTCCTTAAAATTTGGAGAAGAGAAAGGATAATCTAATAACATGTTGTTGAGGGTAACATTATTCCCAATAGATGAAAGTATTTTCTATTTAGTTCCAAAATCAGAATGCTCAACCCCTTCCAGTTTCCCCATCAACAAATTCCAGCAGAAGACACGTGAAAAGTTCCCTTTGTTGGCAGGTTCAGGAAAGGTCCTTACAGGAAATTAAACTTTTGATGAACAAAGGAACGGGGATGAATTAAGAGGAAAATGGCCTAAAGAGGACTGCACACTTATCAATAAATAAAACTTTAAGGGATAAATAAGAGACGACGTACGATGCAACAACCAAAGTCTTGTTCGAAATAAATCGGGAAATGCACGGGCATGAAGATAAACAAACAACAGCTCATGGTAGGTGTAAATACTTCTAAAATGTTAGTACTTCTAAAATACTTCTAAATATTACCATTTTTATTCTATAATATCTCATTTTTGGACATTTCACATCCTTCTATATATTTTAATAACAAAAATTTTAACGCACAGAATATTTCCGTCTTATTAAAAACATGTGATAATAAATAGTTAATCCATTTTTGCCACCTGGCAGTAGGAAAATCAAATAATGGTAGTTAAGATTCCTATCAGGTCCATAACTAGAAATGCGGAGAAAATAATAAACATATTTGGAAACTTCTATAGTGAGTTATACTACTATTGTAAAGAGAAATGGACTGGAGAAAATGGACTCACAGCAGGATTTTTAAACGGGGTGGTGAAAAGAAGTGAAACAGAGACTTAGCAGATTGTTCTTGTTGTGCCTCCGGTAAAGGGAAATACCCTCAAGTTCGAATAATGATAATATTATTTTGTTTACCAGACATGGAAGAAAGAACGCGTCGACAGCTTACAGATTAATTAGTTTATTGTAAATTGTATACAACATGTTTAACACACTTAACGTTAAATCTAATAGAACGAGACTTAGATTTTTAACCCGGAAGGGAACAACGCGAATTACTTTGTTAATTTAGCATAAAGTTATAAATGAGGATACCGAAATAAGTAATGAATATGAACTTCCACTGTGATTAGGATTCAGAAATTTTTAAATAGACCTTGATTTGGTCTCGTTTGCGACAGTACTGGAATCATTTGCACATCAAGTCATCGAAGATTCATTAATTAAACTACTTCGAAACATACTTGACTTCTACATCAGTCATCAAGAGAGTGAAAAATTCGAAGTTGGAAAAGTGATAAGACGAGGAGATTAAATCTCACCAAAATCATTTTCTGGAGTTTGGTGGAAGTGTTGCTGAACCAGAATTGAGATTAAGGTGGAATAAAGATCAGCGGAGTTTCTTAATAGCTAACGATTCTCTGATAACACAATCCTTCTTTCTCTTATCAGGAGAACTACAAAAGGGTCATTCCATGTCAATTCAACACACCTTGTGTACCTCACCCTCTTAGATTTCTATAACTTTTGGTTTATTGCTGATATCCGTTGAGAATATATTTTTTAGATTTTTTGACGCATTAGTTTTTGTTCTCTGTAAGTTCGAAATGCCAAATGTTCCTAGTTTTTAGTTTTCAAATTACTTATTACTAAGCAGTGGTTGCTGCTAGAGAGTTCGGAGTGGGGTAATTTTTAAGCTCTTGTAATAAGCTTTCATTTGATATACTTGACTGGGTTGCACAAAATTTTTTATCCCGAAAATTATCAAATCTGATTTTCTCAAAATCTGACTTCTCGAATATTATAAAAAAAATTCTTGTATGTGGGTCATACCTTCCTACAGCTACCACAAAAAAAGTAATTTCGGACGATAATGGGATAGTAAGATATAAAATATTTTTCTTATATGCCTGGATAGGAAAAGGCACTACCCCGGTCCACATTAAGAATTTGTATTATTTACGGCCTTTAGCGTTAGGCATATATGGCTCAGGCTCGGATATCGTAATGGAAAGGATGCAGTAAGAAATTGGTCAGAGCTCAAGTTCAAAGTACCAACCCGATATTTGGCTGATGTGACCGAAGAAAGCCCTAGGTCATAGTAAAGTTAATTTTATTATGAACTGGTATATAATATGTATGTCACATGGATCCTGTTCGGGAAAGTAATATTGGTACCCGGACTCGGATTTCTATTGGGCCACGGTGGCTCAGTTGGTAGAACGCTCACCTCTGGTGCTAGGGGTCGTCGGGTCGATTCCTGCTCATGCCATGTGGGCTTTGTAGTGGACAGACACCGTGTGCGTGGGTTTTCTCGGGGTGCTCCCGTTTCCTCCCACTTTCTTCATTACACCAATTCATCCCCTCATCATCCATACGGCCTGAGCCATAGTTGCCTAAAGGCCATAAAATAAAATTCAAATTCGGATTTCTATCTTGGAAATAGAAGCTGAGGACTCGCATCTGGTTCTTAGAACGGGGTACCCGTATCCTTTAACATGGTACCCCCTTTTTAGGATTTAGATCCGGGCCCCCGGTTACAAGTACCAGATGCGAATCCTCAGTTTCAAATTCCACGATGCCAATCCTGATCTCGGTTCTAAGATCGAGGTACACGCTTCCAATAATAAATAATATTCTTAATGTGAACTTAACTGATTCTCGTCTGTCACACCATTCTAATATCTGGTTGGTACAAGAACCTTAAGCTTTGGCTGACTTTTACTACATTCTTTCCAGCCCTATCCCAGCCTGAACCAAAGATGCCTAACGCAAGAGGCCGTAAATAATTCAAATTCTTAATACGGAGCCAAACTTGGTAGCCGTTTGGTCTTAGGCCTCAGCCTAGCAACTCCAAGGTTCAGAGTTCGAATCCAGACTGGGGCACATATGTTTGTGGATTTTAGAAACTCAACAGCTCGGAAAGATAAGACATTATTTTTTCTTAATGTGGACCACTGGTGCCTTATCTTCCCCAGGAATATAATGAAAATACTTTATATCTCACTATTCCATTATCGTCCAAAAATACAATTTTCATGGTAGCTATAGGGAGGTATGCCCAACATACAAGAACTTTTTGAAAAATTTCGAGATGTCCGATTCTGAGAAAATCAAATTTCATATTTTTCGGGATACACAATTTTGTGCAACCCTATCAAGTATCATATCAAATGAAATCTTATTGAAAGAGCTTTAAAATGAGCCCTCTTCTACACTAGCACCAACAATTCTTGAGTAATAAGTAATTTTGTTAACTAAAAGCTCTGAAAATTTGACTTTTGGACTTTCATAGAATAACTTCTAATATTCTCAACGAGTACTAGCAATAAACCAAAAACCATAGAAATCTGAGAGGGTAAGGTAGAATTTTGTTCAAAAGTGCGTTGATTTCACATGAAATGACCCAAAACAGATTTGAAGAGCTGGGTAATGAAAGTTCGAAAATAAAACTGAAAATGAATTTCAGAATAATAAGATTAATGTACAATCAACAATGCGAAAAAGAAAGAGAGATTCACGAAGAGAAAATCGGCAAAAATTGATGAGTTTGTTCACCGAAGTCAGCTGAAAACATCGAATGCCAATATGACTTATGAAATAAACTGAAGGAGTAAAATGGAATACTAAACTTGATTTTTAAATGCGAGCCTCCAATCTCTCTCATCAATTTGTCTGTAGAAGTGAGCTACCAATATGGCTCAAGCGTAAAGTTTATAATCAATGCTCCTCACCTATAATGAGATACAATTATCAAACGTGGACACTAAATACTAAAAAAAACTGAAAGGGTAAGAATTTCACAAAAGCAATGGAGAAATGCATACTAGTAGTAAGCAGGAGGGACTGAAAAACACATGAATGTATTCGCTTTCAAACCAAGGTAGCAGACCTGATAGCCATGCGATCCAAGGCGTTACGCCATCGACTCGAAGGTTCCGGGTTCGAATCCCGGCAAGGACATGGACGTTTGTGGATTTTAACTAGATGTAAAGGGTCGAATAGTGACGGGTCGAAGTCAAAAGTTACTACACTGGCCCATATAAAAGAAAGTTAACAAAAGTTTTATCAAACCAAGGTAGGTGACGTAATCAATATTGCTAACAAGGGATATACGTGACCTCGAACGTTCAGAACCGTACGAAAATGTGCTTAGAATATAAATAGTTCATCCCAAGAACAGTGGTGTGAGCTATTCGCATGCAAAACTACGCGTCTTACCACAAGAAACATTTGAATGATCACCTATTCAAGGTCTAAGAGAGGTGCATTGGTAATGCGAAGAAACAAAATATCGATATAAGAGGACCAGAAACACACATATTGCAATGTCGTGACCGATTGCTATATTTTCCTCTGCATAAAATGATTAGGCTATCCGAATAAATCTTTTCCATTGGCCTGATAGTGTTGCCCTGCTATTCAGTCCTGGAAGTGCAGGTGTGGGATTTCTATGAAGTGGTCACAGCAAAGTGGAACAGAACAAAGTGCACATCTGACTAAAGCCAGGTTTTCACATTCAACAGCACTTCTGCCTTCAAGCAGTCCAATATCAAACGCCACACTAATTACATTTTCAAACGATGATACTGGTATGTTAATGTCATAACCTGCCTTTTGCCAAGCGTATTGTAACATAGGCTTGTACTTCGGTGCAGAAAGTTGATTGTATAGCACAGAGTGAAGTCTGATGATGAAATGACGATCATGTAGCTTTACTGTGATTTTTAACATTGTAGTCTTACGAAATCAACGATCCTTCTCAAGTAGAGTTTATATTGCCTAAAGAAGTACACATCAAGAGGTTCGCAAGATTTTATTGTCTTCGTTGGCAATATCTTGAGTCTCCATACTTGTTCGGAAAACTTTCATCTAGCAGATTACGATATTTATGGTCTGACCAGGAATCGCACAGCAATAGGTTCCTCTCATCGTTACGTATATGTTCACCAAGGATCCTGTTAGAAAACTATTCATATGCTCTTTCGTCATTTTGCCACTTTTGCTTGCCTCCACATGAATGTTTCGTGGATATGTTGCTTCAATTTTCTTTGAAACATTTGGGCCAAAAGTGCCTTTTGGCTCTTGAAAACAGATTAATAAAGCCACATCAATTGTATACCTCTTCCTGTCCTTCAAAATCACTATACCTTCCAGCGTATCTTCATGCATTTCTGCGTAATCCCCATTGTATTTGTGAATTATTATGCTATAGAATATATTCGCGAATTCCATATCTCGACTCTGATTACGTTTTCATATTTAGCATGTCGCAACTTTGCCTCCAACAGTTTAACAACATTCATGGGATTAATTCGTCTCATGATACCGATGTATACTCTAACCCACAACCGTTTTTTTGGATGTTATTGTTTGTTTTCTTATATTTTGATATACCCTGTTCAGTGAAAGAAGTAGTAACAGTTTCAAATTAAAAAAAAAAAAATACTTCCACTCTTCTGTAAAATAAAGTTGTACACAGTAGAGCTCGGTTATAACGTCATCCAAGGGACTTCCGAATGTCATTGTAACCAAGATTTATGCAGTAATGAGGAATATTTTACCTATTTCTTTATTTTTTTTATTAAAAGTTAGCACGGATACAGCAAACGCTATTTTACACCGTTTTTGTAACAATGTAATAAAACAATTAGTCCAGGCAATTTACAGTTGGACCTGGACAAAATTGCAATAGAAGCTTTTTATACAGTTGTCGATTCAGATATCATTACTGAACAACATATTCAAAATCCGACAAAATCGGACCACGGGAACATCACCCAAAACGGTTTTCAAAATGGCGGAAAATGGTCAAAAAGCTATGGGTCTATCTTGCATTTTTTTTCTGTATCTCGCGCTCATCTCATTCGATTTTGATGATTGTTTTTTTTAAAATTAAAGGTCATTTTACGTACTACATGTCTGATTATGAGCATTGTTATCATATCTCGTACAGCTTCTTATGAAAAACGAGATTTTGACATTTTCACCATCTTTTACATCTATGGATATATTGAATACTTTTAATTTACTTATATTTCCCTTTCTCTTGAATCAGATTATAATAATACAAAAATTAGAGAGGAAAGAAAATTCTTCGATTTTGAAGAAATGCCCCTTCCACCCTGACTTGAAAACCTACAAAAGATGTTTAAATCAGTACTGAATAGCATACTTAAAATCATAAGAAAAAGCAACCATAACAACCCTCGCAAGAATAATTTTAAAATAGAAGAAAATTTGTTCGGAATCTAATATATTTCTGAATAATGTTTAATTTGTTTATTTTAGTTGCATGTTTTCTTGAATTATTGTTTATGTCATTAATTTTGGTTTACAAGTTTTTATATTTTCTGAAAGCTATAATTTATAATTTTCTTTTTGTTTCAGATTAAATTTCACATTTAAGCATGTCTGAATATTGTGTGATTTGTAAGGAAAAGATGGACAGTCGACAAGAGGTAGTTAAAATTAAACAGAAAGGAGCAGATGGTATAAATGAAGCAAGCCACAAGCGTGGAAGCGATGTGGTTGCAGTTCCTGGTATTACTGTCCATGTTTCATGTCGCAAACGATTTACAGACACAAAGGACATTGATGTAAAGAAACGGCAGACTAGTGATGAAACAAAATCAAGAAAAAGAGCACGCTTAAATGAAGACCAAATTCGAAGTGCCACTCATTGCTTGTTTTGTGATACATTTGTGCACTTTTCTTCTAAACATAAACCTAAATCAGAGCATGTGAAAGTACGAACTTCAGAATTTGTTGAAAGCATGAAAAAATGCTGTGAAAATCGTTGTGATGAATGGTCATTTAAGGTACGAGGACGATTAGAGTATTATCTTGGTGACCTTCATGCAGCAGACTGTGTCTACCATAACCCTTGCAATGTCAATTTTCGAACTGGTAAGAACATTTCTCATGAATACTAGTCCTCCAACAAGTACTTAAAGAAAGGTCGGCCAAGTAATGAAGAACAGTACCTTACATTCCTTCAGACTTGTTCTTACTTGGAAAATAACGAT
The DNA here is from genome assembly GCA_022664845.1 of Lepisma saccharinum. NCBI lineage: Eukaryota > Metazoa > Arthropoda > Insecta > Zygentoma > Lepismatidae > Lepisma > Lepisma saccharinum. Next base: position 81,360 of record JAGDQP010003691.1, read on the forward strand.
GAAGAACAACTGCTGATTGGAGACCTGATTTCAAAAATGGAAGAATATCTTAAAATGAGTCAAAGCTTTGCCTATGATCGTAGACATATGAAGAGGAAACTTTTGGAGCATTATGGAGAGAAAGTTATCATTTCAGGTGAAAGTGGAAAGGCAGATGTAGTTACTTTACTTGATACAGCCAATGAAATTCTTCAGAGTTCTCACCAAAAGTCAAAAGAATGTGATATTGAACTACAGAAGATTTACTTAATAGAAGCAGCATCCAAAATTATTAGAAGTGAGGTCCAATCTCTAAACTTTCCTAGTGTGAATGTGTACCCATCTCCAGATGACCTTACTGAATAAAGTACTTTGGAATACATTCCTAAGAGTTTGAAATTATTATTGTCAAAATTATTTGTGGGAAATGATCCATCTATAAAAATTGGCGCGATTGGTCAAAGCATTATGCAAGGCATCCGTCCTAGATTATTACTATGTCCACTACAGATTGGATTAGCTATCCAGCTGCACCACAACTTTAGATCAAGGTATCTTGTTGATTTGCTTCACAATCTTGGTTATTGCTCATCATATTCAGAAGTAATTAATTAGATTTGAAAGAAATGCTGCAGTAACTAGCCATGTCTCTTTGTATACTGTCAAAAACACTGCAGTATCTGATAATGTTGACCACAATGTTTGTACTTTGGATGGGAGGAACACCTTTCATGGAATGGGTATGATTGCTGCTACAACCCCAAAGAACAAGATCTATCCAGTTATTCATCGCCCTAAAGTAGATATCGTGGCACAACGAAGGAAAATTGCGGGCTGCCTACTTTCCAGGGGAATCCACCGCTTCGTTGAATTGACGTGGTAGGTCGTTGACTCCTGTGGTAGGTAGTTGATCCCATGACGTGGTGTTGACGTTCGTACAAGACTACGATTGAATTTTGGGTGCGAAAAAAGTGATGACATAATCGAAGAGTGATGCAAATTTAAGATGGCGGTCCACGTAGGTGGCTTGCGGGGACGTAGGAGGTGTTTGTATAACACTACGCTTGAATTTTTGGGAGAGAAATGACGTCATACGGCCGGGACTCGAACCCGGGACCTTCGACCTCATGGCTTATCACCGCAGACTGAGAGTCTGTTAGTAACTTTAGACTTCGGCTCGTCACTATTCGACTTTAGCTGCTAAGTATTAAAATCCACACCCATGCTCCTGCCGGGACTCGAACCCGGGACCTTCGAGCTGATGGTCTACCACCGCAGACTGTTAGTCTAATAACTTTGGCGAACCCGAGACCTTCGAGCTGATGGCCTACCACCGCAGACTGTTAGTCTAGTAACTTTGGACTTCGGCCCGTCATGATTCGTCTTTAGCTGCTAAGTATTAAAATCCACACCCATGCCCCTGCCGGGACTCGAACCCGGGACCTTCGACCTGATGGCCTACCACCGCAGACTTCCAGTCTATTAGTAACTTTTGACTTCGGTCCGTCACGATTCGGCTTTAGCTGCAAAGTATTAAAATCCACATTAACATTTTACGGTAAAAATATCGAGAAATTGAGTTAGATATGGAAAAAAAGTTACCTTTTATTAAATACATTACGAGATAAATGTTACACCTTTGTTGATTCATATGGAACTAAAATGTTGTTGGTATGATGTTCTAAGTTAAAATGTGACACGGGGAATACAAATATGAAACGAGGGACTGTTCACGTGACTGCTAGAAAGGAGAATTTTATCTGATTTCTATGAGGAAGTAATTGTCTGATTCCCAAAAATTAGACCGTTGTACTTTCCCTTATGTGAAATAAGGTTCTGATGAAGTAAGTTATTATTCATGTAAAGATGAAAATCTGGTTAGAGGAAGTTCATGTTCTTTTATGAAGACATACTTAATATCTGATTGTAAAATTAAGGCTGATTTTTCCTCGTCTGAAATAACTTTTAAACAAGATATTATTCATGTAAAGATCAAATCTTTCAAAGCGAAAAGTCATGTAAGTTTTCTCTTCGGAAATAGGGCTAGATATAATCTTGACGTCACAGTAGTACTTTCTCTAGGTGAATGATCGAGTTGAGGCTATTGAACGTTGGAAATAACCATTGTAACTTAACTGAATGAAAATATTTTTCCTGGTAGGTGAATGCTCCCTACAGGACCTGTTCTGACGTCAGAGGGGAAACTTTTTAAGAAAAGATTAAATTAAAATGTACCTGTTAACACTTACTGATGTCGGTGACGAATTAGGAAATAGGAATGGTGGATAGTTTATTTGGGATTGTTAGTGCTTTAAAAGACTGACGTCACTGACAAATGAGGAAATAGCGTTGTCTGCCTGTTTCATTTGAATGAGGCGTGAAAGTTTTAAAAGAATAAAAAATATGCCTTGTGGTGAAATGGTCAGTATCAGAAAATAACTTTATAGGTCAAGTTTGAATTTTACAGTATATAAGCGGAAGCTAAATCATACAATATTCATTCTTAGTTACCTTCTCAAAATGACTATATCATAGTTAAGAAGGCGCACTATTCATGAAGTGAATATTCTTCTAGAACATATATTGGTAAGTCTTTTTTTTCAATCATTGATTTATGGTAGAACTTGAAAAAATGGGGGGCTGGCTAACTGACCAGTTTGTGGCACGACGTCATTAGCTGAATGATTTCGAGCTTGAACGTGTACCATCAGACAATTGAAATTAGTCAAAGTTACAGACAACAAAGTTACTGCAAGTTTGCAACAAACTTTGTACAAGCTTGCAACAAATTTCCCACAGCAAGCTTTTAACAAACTTGCCACAGCAAGCTTGCAACAAACTTGTCATAACAAGCTTGCAACAAAGTTGTCAGAACAAACTTGCAACAAACTTGCCCCAACAAGCTTGGAACAAACTTGCCACAATATGTAACAAATTTGGGGACATTCAAGTACGATGTAGGGATATCCATGGAGCACTCGAGGGACGTCCACGATACATTGTGGGGAATATTTACATCACATTCAGCGGATGTCCAGGGAATATTCACAGAACATTTAAAGCATGCGGCATTACGTTGTAGGGACATCCACGGAGCATTCGGGGGACGTATACAACACATTGTGGGAAATATTTCCATCACATTCAGGGGATGTCCAGGGAATATTCACACAACATTCAAAGCATGTGTCATTAATTTGTAGGGATATCCACGGAATATTTTTTGGACGTCTACAGTAGTTTGTGGATTTAGCACAAGACATTCAAGTATGTTGTAGGGATATCCACGGAGCACTCGAGGGACGTCCACGGTACATTGTGGGGGAATATTTACATCACATTCAGGGGATGTCCAGAGAATATTCACACAACATTTAAAGCATGTGGCATTACTTTGTAGGGATATCCACGGAGCATTCGGGGACGTCTACAACACATTGTGGGAAATATTTCCATCACATTCAGGGGATGTCCAGGGAATATTCACACAACATTTAAAGCATGTGTCATTTCTTTGTAGGGATATCCACAGAACATTTGGGGACGTCCACACCACATTGTGGGGAATATTTACATCGCATTCAGAGGACGTTCACACCACATTGTGGGGATATTTACATCACATGAAGTTGTACAAAGAATGCTTGTTTTTCAGTGATTTTAATTGTAGGAACTGAGTTAGCATCTAAAGGTAAATTGTTTAATGAGAGTTAAATATTAATGGAAGCTATTTTTTTATTTCAGATTTCAATTTGATCCTTAAGAAAGGCTAGTATAGTGACAGTCTTCTACCTTTTGCTCGTTGAGAAAGGCCAAATCTTCTACCTTTTGCTGTAAAAAAGACAATTAAATTAAGGTAAATAG